>JZKD02S1679920.1:47759-64261 GCA_000966675.3 Picea glauca | reverse complement strand
GAATCCGATTTTCCTTTTAAAAGTGTTCACCAACCAGCGCCAGTCTTCAGGGGAAGTGGCTCTCAGCTTCAAGTGGAAACCCAAATAGGTAAATCCCTCATTTAAAATTTTAAAGGTGAGAGGGATAGTGGCTTGGAGAAGCTGGAGCTCGGTCTCAGAAAGACCCCAGTAGTGAACGGAAGACTTAGAGGCATTGATGGATAATCCAGATACCAAGCAGAAGCGCTGGAGTACCTCTAGGATACAGAGCCATTCCACCGGATCTGCATTTGATAAAAGGAGAACATCATCGACAAACATCAGATGAACAATTTTGACAAGATTTGAAACCTTAATGCCTGAAATTTTTTGCTCGGATAAGCTTTTGGAGAGCAGAATGTTGAGCCCCTCCATTATCAAGATGAATAAATAGGGGGAGAGTGGGCAGCCCTGTCGAAGTCCTCTCTCGCTTTTGAAGAAGGAGGAAGGATCCCCATTAATTAACACAACTATGTTAGCAGTTGTAACACATGAAAGAATCCAAGTAGTGAATTTATCTCCAAAACCCACCGCATGGAGAACTAGTCTCAAAAAATCCCAGTCAATGCAGTCGAATACTTTTTTAAGGTCTAGTTTCATGACTAGAGCCTTTAGATTTTTCCGTTTTATACTGTGTAAGCACTCATGCGCTGCACCAATCACATCATGGATTCTTCTGCCTTTCAAGAATCCCAGCTGTTCCGCGGAAAGACTTCTTCCGAGAAAAGGTTTGATTCTGTTGGAGATTACCTTGGAAATAATCTTGTATATGAGGTTGCACAGTGAAATTGGACGGAAGTCGTTGAACGAGACTGGGCTGCTTTCCTTCAGGATTAAGACCAGAAATGTTGAATTTATGCCTCCAACAATCTTACCTTTAATCCTGGTGTCCTCCACCATTTGTAGAAGCTCTTCACCTACAAGCTCAAAGAAGAAACAGAAAAATTCTGAAGTCCAGCCATCAGGGCCTGGGCTTCGCTCAGCTTTAAAATGTAAAAGAATATCTTTAATCTCCTCAAGAGTGACAGGCTTATAAAGAGATCCAGCTTCATCACCGGAAACCAATCTAGGAAATAAAAAAGCAGTAGCCCCTTTATCCTGGAGGTTGTTCATACCTGTAGCTCTGTACTGATTAGTAAAGTATGAGACGACCTCGTCTTTTATTGCCTCCTGCCCGCAGATCTCTATTCCTCCATTGTTGATAGTCCAGATCATCTTTTTTTGTCTGTTGTAACTGGCGACCTTGTGAAAATATTTGGAGTTTGAGTCTCCATATCTAAGCCACGTTTCCCGGCTTCGGAGCCTCCATGCAAATTCTTCGGCATTTAATAATTTGGTCCTGTTGGCTTCAAGTCGTTTTAATCTATCGTTTTAATAATTGTTAATAGGAAAATTATTAAATAGGAAAATTGTTAAATAGGAAAATTATTGTTAATATAATTGAGATGACCTATTCACTTAGGCATTTTGTTATCATATATGATATTGTAATATGAATTTATTTAATTATGAATATTTTACTATTATTGTTGATATATAGATCCTATATTGAAATATGTTTATGAACATTTTACTCTTGTTATGTTCAATGGATGCATGCTCAGTGGTGCAAACTTGATGAGTGACCCCCACAATTGTGATCCATGACAACTTGTGCATGAAGGCACTAAACTGTCTGTCACAACCCCCAAGTGTGGGCCACCTAACTTCATTGATTAATATATAGTCTAGGCACTCAAGTCATCAAACTCACTAAGTCATTCCTTTGTCCATCATTCCAATTGCATGTCTTTGGACGAAGCTACCTGCAACAACCTTCTTTGCCTCCTCTAGCCAAGTCTTGTTCCAAGCTTCTCTTGGTGCATCCAACTTAGTGAGAGCTACCACTATTTGTGGTGTGCTATGTCTATCAACATGGACACATGACTTGTCTGAGGTGTGCCTTGCCAATAGGCCAAGGCATCCAAAACTTATTTGTATAAGGCATCATTTGTCCAATATGTCCATCTGAACTAGTAATTCACCACCGAGGGGATCGTTCGACGGAGGCACTCGACGCCACTCAAGGCAAGGACCTAACACCATGAATCCTTGGAAGGAGCTATATGAATTCTTCAAGACAAAGAAACCATCTTTTGATCTCATAATAGGGGGAGCACCTGAATGCAAAATTCTCCTCAATTTTAAATTTTAAAGATCAAATTTCATAGATATGATGTTCCTCGAAATATGATGAAATGTAAAACCAATGGAAATACACTCTAAGTTGTCCTAAATGAACTCACAAAGTGTAATGCCAATAGACTTTAGTGTACCAAAAGGATTTAATGAATCCATCCTTAGGGTAGTGATATTACTATCATTATTATTGTTGTGAGCCCACAAGATGCATTTATGTTTTTATATTCAGTGTAGAGCTCAAATAATGTACGATAATGAATTTAATATGTTTCATCATCGAGAGAATTTTGATGTCTAAAATGGGCCTCAAAACAAAAAATGTATTATCAAAATCAATTTTACAAAAACCAATCACATTTTAGATGATGACAACATCCCTTGGGGATGAGTTGGCATTGCTTGAGTTAAAAATGTTTATTTGTCACATTATAAATGGTAATTGAAAACTTATAATTCACTACAATAATGCTTTGAAAAAAATACTCATAATGAAAAAACACTGACAAATCAATTTTGAATATGATATAAATATTTTCATAAAATGAAGTAATCTTAAAGTACTTTATTTTTGAATATATATATTAAATAAAGTACTCATATACATTCATACAATAAATATTTAAAATTTAAAATTTTAATTAAAAATATAATAAAATGAATTGAATTTAAAAATGAATTAATAAAGTAATCATGTGACTATATGTGTGGTTCACGATATTAGATATCGAATGCTCGCTACTTCCACGTAAACCTCCCCAGAATCCGTGAGAGAACATATGGAGGGTGGGTATTTTCAGAACATCTCATTTAAGGACATAACATATCGCTTACAAGGAATTGAACCTAGATGGAGAGGGTAACAATCATTCCTCCCAACCACACAAGCTACATCCAGTATATATATATATATATATATGATTTAAGTGGTTTAGATTTTAATTAACAATATATTATATAATTAAAAAGTCATGAATTTATATTTATATTTTATTTTAAATTTTTCAAGGACAAATGACAAAGAAATTAATTGTTTAAGGACAAAGAAATTAATTGTTTTAAA
Source organism: Picea glauca (assembly GCA_000966675.3). Taxonomy (NCBI): domain Eukaryota; kingdom Viridiplantae; phylum Streptophyta; class Pinopsida; order Pinales; family Pinaceae; genus Picea; species Picea glauca. Next base: position 61,002 of record JZKD02S1679920.1, on the reverse strand, counting down.
AGCTCACTTTATTTATAATAACATCTTTTCTTTTTAGTGACATCAATATATTATTTTTTCTTAATTTTTCTTTTAAACAATTTTTCCATTTAACTCTACTATAATTACATGGATTGTAGTGCAAAAAGTGAGTTGTAAATATACCTCCCCCCAAAAATGACTAACTCGTAATATTTTATTATATCTCTTAGGAGGCCCATTTTAGACCTCAAAATTCCCCTAATGACAATTTGAATCATCATCCACTCAAAAAGGAAAATATCGTCAACAAAGGAGATTTGGTGTTGTAGTGAAGATTCTATTGGTAAGACTAGTAGAAAACCACCATCAAAGAAGTTTGTAAAGATCTTGAGACTAGCAATCCCCCACCTGGGAAAGACAAAAGACTTTCGACAACAAAGAAGATCCATGCCCATCTAGACCCCACCTTCCTTGTGTAGAATGCATTGAGGTAATGTTTGAGCCTCCTTCTCTTCATACATGTAATTTCTAAGCTTCCATGTTTCCATGTATGACCTTGCATTCATGGCATGTGTATACGAGTTGCTAGGACTACACATACATAGTTATTTGTCTTGATACTATTATTTTCTGGACATGTTCTATTATCTCCAAAATTTCTTTGCATGTTACTTGAGTGTGTTTGATACGCTCTTCATTCTAGACGTGGCTTGAAATTGAATAAGGAGGTCTAAGGATATTGGTGTTGGTGTATTCTGATTGTTAAAGAATGGAGTCGCAAGAAACCCTTGAGGTTTAAGTCAGTGTTAAAGTGGATCGAACTAATGAATTGTTAGAGTTACTAAACACTCTAATACTCTCAACTGATGACGATATGGTCACAAATGACAAAGAAACTTTGCAATCTATTCTAACTTGTTTGCAAGGTTTACATGCCAAAGCAAAATTGCTTCAAACTCATTCTCGACTTCTTCGTGATCAACTTGAACGAAAGAATCTTTGACATTATGAACTAGTCCTTGTTCAAAACAACCCTCTTTTCGAAGAATATGATGATCCAGAACAATAGCCAATGCAGGTGAAACTCAGTGAAACAACTTCATGTGCAGATGAAGATGAAGTTGTGCATAATCAAATTCAACTTTCTCTTTCCAAACCAATCATCAGACTTTGGGAAGAAATCATATACAATAAGCACATAATAGGTATCAGATATGAAAATGACGTTGTCTTTCATATTCTAGATTATACTAAATAGATCTAGTTCCAAAGTGTTGGATTGCTTCAAGAAAGTTCATATTCACCTGCTCTAGTTCAAGAGAATATTCCTAAATGCCAACATTGTCATCAAGTTGGCCACGTGGAAGGTCAGTGTTTCGATATTCATCCTTGTGAGCAGTGTGGAAAGCATAATCATCCTTCAAACAAATGTTCCAAACACAAGAAATTTGCAAGAGTAAAGAACCAGTATGGGTGGATCACTTCTTGGCAATGGTCATCAAAAGTCAAGAAGATATATCAATAATACCGTAGAATTCATTCTCGAGTATTGACACATCTTGCAATGGAAACATTTTCGTCTTCTCACCTTGTCCCTAACAGGGGGGGACAATATTAGTGATTGGAAGTCAAGCTTCAAGTTTCAAAGTTCTATCAATCAAGTAGTAACAAGTGAACATGATTCAAAACCACCATATTGGTTTGTGGTTTTCTTTAAACCATCACTTAGTAGAAGACTTACAGCTTTTGCTAGACAATGGTTTGTGGTTTTCCTTAAACCTCCATTTCGTAGAAGACTTTCAACGTTTGCTAGAGAATAATTTATGGTCATCTTTAAACCGGCATTTGAGAGCACTTCCAATTAGTAGAAGACATCAACATCCAACTTCTAGCTAACTTAGGAAATGTTCCAAGAACCATTGAGGCTTAGTTCCAAGTTCCAGGGTTTGTGGTCTACCTTAAACCACCACCACCATTTAGTAGAAGACATCAGCTTCTGCTAGCCATTTGGTTTTTGGTCATCCCAAAACCACCAGATTCATAGAGCACATTCAACCATTGACAGCTGTCCACTTCCAGATTTCAGTTGTCCACTTTTAGAGTTTAACTCTCTTCTCAGATTCACATACACCACTTTGGATTAAGGGGGGTGGGGGATGTTGGAAATGTAATCCATTAGGGTTACTCACTTGACGAAATATGAACAATCAAGCGATAGGAACTGCCATTAGAACTCCAAGAGACCTCTTAGAAGAAGAATCCAAAGGTCAAGAAATTGTATTTATAGATGTATCATATCAATGAATAATAGTAAAATTCACATTTATCTCCATTCCGTGTGCATCTAACAGAAAGAAACCAAAGTTAGCTATAACAAAGTAGCCAAAGAAGCATGATAAGCCAATGAAACTCTCAAATAAGTGAACATTGGGACATGTCATATATCTATGTGGACTTTCTAGAAAACCAAAGACACCATGGTTGGTTACCCAAGTGAATCTATGGATGGAAGTTGACCCATGAGTCATTTGAGAATAAGGGTCGGGTCATAAATTGAAGAAATTTTTATGTTAATCAAGGTGTACAATTGTGAGAACCATAGAGCCTAGCATGATAAGCTAGTGATACTCAAAAAACATGTAAAAAATGAGACATGTCATATATCCAAGTGGCCTTTCTAGAAAATTGAAGACACCATGGTTGGTTACCCAAGTGACTCAATGAATGGGAGTTGACTGATATGTAGTTTTACAATAAGGGTTGAGCCATATATCAAAGGAACTTTTACATTAATCAATGTGTCAACCACAAAGACTCGCATAAACGTGGTGTTATTAAGGAGCATAGAGATATAAGACACCTAATATCGAATCAAGGGTCGAGATTCATATTAGCAACTCTCATGTAATGAGGAAATAGCAAAGATGGAGACAAGAAACTTTCGATGTTCAATTGTTGTTGATAGCATTTGGAGCTCACATTTTAGGGGGAAAGTGTTGGAGAAGCCAACATCAAACTCCAAGTTAAAATGTAACTTTATATTATGTATATTTTATGTTGGGTGACATTAACGTTAGTGATATGCAACCATTATAACACTTAGATGATAATGTTAGAGATTAGGTGGATAAACCACCACACCCTTACCATATAATAATGTAAGAGATCAATAATATGAGGTATATGTACTATGGGTAGCTTACCTTGAGCTCTCGATCATTAGTTGCAACATTGATCATTAATAGATAGTAACATTTATTATTCTCTTTGCATTTATGTGTTGATGTTATTTTGTTATACACCTGTATAAAATGGACAGATGGTTGAGCTACCTTTTAACTATAAAAACAAAGAGTTTAGATTTAAACAAGGGAACTTTTTTTATAGTATGAGTTGTATATCCATTGTTAAACAACAATGCTTACCAATGAAACTCATGTTTTTATTTGATTTTAAGAGTGTCAAAACAAAGTTGTGTTGTAAACTACATAGGAAAATAACAACTTCAATCCTATAACATGTTAGATTCAACCTGGAATCTATRTCGTAGCATGATGCTCCAAAAGTCTTCCCAAAACTGGGGGGACTAACATAGTAGCTCACCTCAGGATATGTGCCCTTGACGGTGTAGATCCCTAGGAGAGTTCACATGAGTTAACATGTAGTTCCTCCAATGACATTCTATTCAAGGCAATCTTATCTCATGTAAGGTGTTCTATTTGAGACATACTTATCCATGCATGAGGTCAACCTGGTTCTCTCTTCATGGTTGCACATATTTGGTTTATGGAGCATTGAGGTTTATGGTTTCATTTGATGATTTGATTGATGATCTTCAGTGTTATGGCATATCATTAGTGAATTATGTTGTTCATGGTAAGCCTAGCCTAACACTCATATATCTCACTTGTGGAACACCTTAATAAGAATCGAGAGTGCATGGTGTGATCCCAATTCATGATGGTATTTTAAGGGTGCAACACATTGTTCCCTCTTATTATGACTTTGACTTATGATAGGATTTACTAGGAAAAACAACTTATATTATTATATTACCATGGTACAACACCTTTATGAAATATACCCTCATTAGCACACCATTGGCACACATGTGGAAGTAATTTATTATTATTTTATGCCCCAATGGGCCATCCCCTCTATTCATCCATTAATCATTTATGGATGCAATTATATTATTATGAGTCACTCCCTTTTGTTTCATGTATTAGCCCTTTACTTTATACCATGGTAAATGAAAATTAAAAAGTTATTTCATCCTAAGTGGATCATCCCTTTCATTCATCATAGCATTGTTACCTAAGTTCAACCTTATGCTATGTTTTTTCCCATGTGCATAAAAAGGGCACATATGTTAAGCAAGGATATACTATTATATTATTAAGGTGATGGACTTTCTCATGTTATGCTTGAAGATCTTATAAACTTATGGGGGTGTTACACATGGAGCCACCTTCCTACCATGACAAATCATGATGACCCATTTTGACTTGAAAACATATGGAGAGATCAATGCAATGTTATATGTGGTATGGAGTTGTTGGCTTGATGTCTTAGCTCATGCATGCATTATATGATGTAGCTAGCCATGCACATTCATCACATGAAATCATGGGTCATAGCCAATGGTTGACTCATTCCATAGTTTATGTATTATAAAAATAAAGCATGGAGCCACCTTCACTTAAGCTAGTGGTATTTCATTATGGCCCACGGATATGGTAAAAGGAACTACATTATGGCACGTTCAAATTTATGGACCACTTGCTCTTTTCATCCTATGAATGATTGGCTAGCCAAAATATTTTGTGGTCACTTCTTATTCCATAAGCTGAGAAACGTTGTTTGAAGTGGGTGTATGCTAGGAATTGTTTTCACAAATTGCATGGAGCCACCTTCATTGTTTATAAATGGTATGGGGCCACCTCCTTTCATATGATGGGTCCGCTTTAAAATTTCAAGAGCCAGTCGTTGCATGGGGATCCCTATTCACCAATATAGTTGACTATTATGGTTGACTTCCCATTTTCGTGGATCCAATACAACTTGTTCAAGAGATATGCTTTTGCATATGTGGACATCCATTTCATCTGAAGGGAACCTTCTCTTTGGGTCCTGGTTTGTGAACACTTTGGAGGTTGTTTGAGCTTCATTGCATGGTTGTAACTAACTCTTTATTTTATCATTGTTGGAATATGCCAATGAAGTTAATTAGATTATATTGTTTTCCTTGTGGAGAATGATTATTTTATTGTTTCTTTTGGGAGTGGATACCAAACAACTCACTTCTAGGAGGAGGATAGGAATGTAATATTTTATTCTATTCTTGGAGAACTAATGGAAAACAATTAGTTGTTTATTGTAAAAGGAGTTCAGCTCAAACCTATATAAGGATTTTCTCTCTCCCTTATTTGTATGTTGGTTTTGGAAGAAGTCCCTTGGAGCTTAATGAAATATCTATTGGATGTGTTTGGAAGATGAATGAAAAACAATGGGGGTGAATATATATTCCAAACTTTTATGCGATCCTTCTTACTAGAATTATCTTAAAATATGCTCATGGAGTACGAATTAGGTAACCTCATTCTTACTTCTTTTGTTTGATCAATGGAGTATTGTTTATGATTCCATGTCTCTCTACTTTAAAATGAATGTACATACATATTATCACTAATAACCATAGTCTTCATAAGTATTGGATGATATTTGCTTTAGTAATATCCTTGGATATATTTACAACAAGGAAAGAGTTAATATAACTTGTACTTTGCATCCATATTGTTCCTATTTTCCTTATTAGGACGACCTTCCATTTGAGCCTTGATTTGACTCTATTTACCCCATTATAAGACACTAATCTTTAGTCCACTCATCCATTTCATTCCTTAAAGCTTTATCAACTTGTTTTACTTGAGCAATCTCTTCATTTTCAACTTGGACTTTTTATTGCACAAGTTCTAGTAATCATAATCTAGGAAACCCCCCCTTGAGCTAGAGGAGAGTTGACCTAAAATGTGAAGAGGGTTGGTGAGGTGACATTGGCCTCCCTCTTAGTTCCTCTAAGGCTAATGCAGGGGCATCTAGTAGTAAATTTCGAGATTGACCCAAGGGTCACAAACTTTTACCAAAAAAAGTTGGTTTCCTTAATTTTATTATTTATTGTAATAGTTAGATGGATATTTCTAGAAGATATTATAGATTAAGTAGTTTTGATAGGTGTTGAGTTGTTGCTAAATTTGAAGATCAGAAATTCTAAGTTAGGATGGCTCAGATTGTTTGTTTTGAGCTATTTGAGCATCATTAAAATTTAAAATGTATTATAAACAGATCTGAAAAGGTTAGCAAGTGTGAAAGAGTGTGAGTGCATGCATTTTTGCAAAGGTCCGAGAGACCAAGAAGGAACAAAGAATTCCTATTGTAAATTTATTCCTTCAATATTTTAAATAAAGATAAGATCGTGTGGAATTAAGCTTCCTGTGCGTTTGTTCAAACTTTGTGCATGAATTGTTTGGTTTAGCGGTGATCAATTTTGTTTGCAAGAGTCTGTGAGCAGCGTCATAATCATCGCTGTGAACCATGTGAGTTTTTGTTGAAGACAAATTGACGACATATTAGATCTGGAGCGAAGCCTCACCATATATACGGTTGACATCAATTCAGAGTTTAAGCCTGTCGGACCATGCCTGCGTCAAACTACATCCATCGAGACTCCCTGTTATTTCAATACTCTGATGAGCTTTTGTTCAAAATCGACCATCGGAGGAGATGGTGAGTTTCCATCACTTCGACACCCCGATGATAGAACTATGATGACGAATAGGAACCGTCCATCGGAGAGGAGGTTCAACGGTCCAAATTGGCAGTAGATTGGACCCGGTACTATGAGCCATTCGGAGTATTGAACTCCGACCCATTAGAAAATCACATTCCGATATCATCGGAGCGATCAACCTTGACAACATTTGGAAACTACCTCGATAACATTGCTACTTGGGAATTTCAACCCAAAATTTCAATTGCAGATTGGTGCAAGGATCCTGGACACGAGTTGAAGGGTTGTGGACAACAAGAAGAAGTTGAGGCCGCTGACAGAGATTTCTGGGCTCTGTTCTTGGGGAAATTTGACCTAGTTGTCATCAAAGGACTTGCTTGAACTTTACGATTTTATCTCAAAAAATTAGCATTTGAGAGGTAACACAACCTATTAAAAATAAAGAATTCAATAAAGAGAATATAAGTAGAAGATGTGGACAACGAGGTCTTCAAATTTATCTTTTCCATACATTGAAGGATCTCACACAAGGTTCATAGACAAAGTTAGAAAGAATGATCGTAGAAAACAAGGTGTGTAAAGGTATCTATAAAAATGCTACCGAAGATTTATTTTTAAAATTTTTTCCATACATTTAAGGATTCCACACAAGGTTCATAAACTAAGTTAGAAAGAATGCTCTTAGAAAACAAGGTGTATAAAGGTATCTATAAAAATGCTCCATGAGATTTTTTTTTAAAATAGATACAAAATAAACAAGTGAAATTAGCAGCAAAGCTACTTATACCTGCCTCTTAAGCATATTTTAATGTAATAGTCAAGTATGTAATTTAAAGTGAAAAGTAAAAATAATTATGAAACACTTGAAACTTATGATAATATATTCTTTGTACATAGCTTAAAAATAAAATAAAAGTAACACTGGCTCTTCCATGCCTTTAAAATTATGGTAAAATTATGACAAATCATAACCATCTAGGGCATTTCCCTTTATGTGATATTATAGGCATTGGTCATGCATTTCAAAGACAAGAGGCTCTTACTGTAGAAAATAGGGCTTCTATAGGAAGAATTCATGCTTAAGAGGAAAATCATCTTAGGATTGTGGGAATCTGTTTTATTGATTAGTCACAAAGATGAATTGAATATTTTTAATATATTTCATTTATATAGATATAATTGAATATATGTGTCTGGGGGGTCAATTCCTTGTAAATATCAATAACTATTGGGAATAAAATTTGATAAATTAAATTATACTTTGTTGTTAAATTGCCACTTGCAGTTGTAAAGTGGTATGCTTGTTGACACAATGCTAAGTCAATTAGAAGATGAGATAGATGTGTAACTTAAGTGGAATATTGGCACCAAGTAGGATCCAGGTGGATATTGGAGGCCACCCACCTATTCCAACTGGCTCCTCTTGACAGTTTTTAGTTCAACACATTCTTCTGTACTTCTTTGTAATTGTGGGTTCTACACTTTCGGGGCTGTCTGAAGCCCTACACATCTTCCAGGTGGAGACTGGTGGCCACCCACCTAATCCAACTGGCTTATTTTGGAAGTTTTCATGTCAGTACATCTTTTTGTACTTCTAGGGCCGTTTTGGGGCTCTAAACAATGTTTTTTAGCTTGCCACAATCAACCTATAGAGGAAGTCAAAGTTTGACGACATAATGTATAGTTTTCGAAAAGACCTTTCCAATGGGCTATCGTGTGCCTAAAACAGAGGTCGTATGCAAAAGTTACAACCTCGGGAAGTTGAGGTACCAACTTACTCATCGGGGCCCACATAACTTTTGGCATTTCATCTCCTAGGGTTAGGTTTTTGGATGTCTAGGGTTTTGATATTCATGAGTAATGTTAAAAAGGCCTCTGGAGCCTCATTGTAATCATTCTGCACAGACAGATGCGCGTAGCAGCCACATCTCTTCTCTGAGATAACTACCACCATTCAAGCAAGTTGTTTCAGTTATGCAATTTTACAGTTTCAGCCTATTTTATTTATTCAATATAAGTTATTGTTCACTGGATATCTACTGTTGTTCTTCGTATCTTTGTGTTGCAATATTCAATTTGTTATTCATTTCGTTCAGCTAATAAATCCGGATCAATGGTATTAGAGCGATCTTCTCTTCATTTGTTTTTCTTTGTGCATGTCCTCGATAAGATCTGTGTACAAGAAGTTGGGACTTGAACCAATCGAGCCTTTGTAAGATCAATCGCGTCGAACCCGACCACAACTCATAGGAGACGAGAATAAAGATGATGGAGCAGGAGATCCTTTTAAAATGTTGCTCAAGGAAGCCCTTGCGCAACAAAGGAACGAGATAATGGACAACTTTGCACAGATCCTTCAGCGACTACCAACAGGAGACGCATATTCATCAAGCGACCATGCAACCCCCTTCAAGGTATAAGTAAATTTTGATATTCCATTATTTGAAGGATTGATAGAAGCAGATGATGTAGATAAATGGTTGAATCTGCTTGAAGGGTATTTTTCAGTCCACAAATTTTCCAATAGGGAAAAGATTACTTTTGCACTCCTCAAGGTCATCCCCCATGTTAAGGACTGGTGGGATACATACTCTGAGAAAAGGGCCACAGAGGAATCTGCAATATTTGCGGTCGCCCCCACCAAGGATTCCTTCAGGGATGCCATTAAAAAGCAATACTACCCTGTTGGAAGCTACGAGGACCATTACACAAGATGGACCATGTTGCGTCAAGAAAGAGACCAAACAGTGCCAGATTTCACCAATATTTTCCATACTCTGCGCCCCAAATTGAGTATCAAAGACTTTGAACGACATCTGGTGCTCAAATACCATGGTTGTTTGCACAGATACATCCAAACAAAAATGGATTTTCTAGACATCACATCATTAGGTGCGGCTTATAGATATCCTGTCAAGATCGAGCATAAATTTAAGCAGAAGAGACGAGAGTTTGGATCTACAAATTCCTCACAGCCGAATCAGGGAAAAGGCGACCCCAACCCACCAAACAAGGGATAGAGAAAAGATGGACGCTCTCGAGACAACCAGTCCAAGCCACAACCCAAGAAGGGTAATGACAAGTCGAAGAAGGACATGGGAAAGTGGTGTGAGTACCATAAAATCCCTTGGCACAACACCGAAGAATGTCGTTCCAAGCAATCACTGGTGGCTGAGCTGAAAGCTTCCGATTCAGAGGCAAATTCTGACTCCGAATCAAATCCAGAAAGTGGGAAGTAGATCATCGATGTCGAATCTAGTGCCATTGTCGCTACCACCAAAGTCCAGCCAAGCGAACCAGAAGAACAAGAGGAAGGGGAACGCCTATTTCACTCACATATGTGGGTAAAGGGGACTTCGTTGCATTTCATTGTCGATAGCGACAATTTGAAGAACCTGATTTCAACAGAGGTCGTCAAGCGGCTGGACCTGTTGATAACACCGCACCCGCAACCCTACACCAACGACTGGTTTTGCCAAGGACAAGATCTCCGCGTCAACCAATAGTGTCGTTTTCCCTACAACATCAAGCCCTTCAAAGATGAGGTATTGTGTGATATTTCTCCCCTTGAAGTTTGTGATGTTCTTTTAGGTCAACCATATTTGTGGAAGCGACATGCTATGTATGAGTCTAGACACCGCAATGTTATTATTACTTTGGGTAGACAATTGTACAGGATACCAGAGGTAGCGCTGCCTACAACTATTTCTTTAATTTTTGCTAAGCAATGTAGTAAGGTCATTTCATAGACCGGAAAGTTCGTCTTCTTTGATCCGTGTTCGCAGTAAGAAGAAGGTCGCCGCCACATTAGTGACCTCTACACAGAGCCTCTCTTTGCAACAGAAGCAAGTGGACGAGATCGTGGAAGAGTACAAAGACATCTCCTCACACACAGGGGTACCAACACATTGCCAAGTCAAGCATCTAGTTCATCTAACTCTCGGTGCACCGCTACCTAATGGACCAATCTATCGTCGCTCGCTAATGGAAAATGACAAAATCAAGCGCCAGATCCAAGAGTTGTTTCAAAAGGGAAACATCTGACCCAACTCCTCTTTGCGGAAGCCCGATTGTGCTAGTGCAGAAGAAAGACAAAAAATGGTGGCTCTGCATTGATTACAGAGTAATAAACAAAATCACAGTTAGGAACCGGTACCCAATTCCCCGAATTGATGACCTTCTTGACCAACTCAAGGGGACAAAGTTCTTCAACAAGATTGACCTAAAGTCTAGCTACCACCAGGTTCCCATTGAACCAACTGATGTATGGAAGACGACTTTCAAATCTAAAGGTCTCTTCAAATGGCTGGTCATGCCCTTTGGCTTAACAAATGCATCAACAACTTTCATGAGATTGATGGATGATCTATTGAGACCCTTCACCAACTCTTTCGTGGTGGTTTATTTGGATGACTTCCTCATCTTTAGCAAAACTTGGGAGGAGCACATGCAACATATTCAACATGTTTTGGGCACTCTGCGACAGCACAAGCTCTATGCCAACTTGAAAAAATATTCCTTTGGCATGATCAGGGTCCAATACTTGGGCTACATTGTTGATGAGCATGGGGTACATGTGGATCCAACTAAGATCCAAGTCATTCATGACTGGCCAACCCCAACCACATTAATTGAGCTTCGAAGTTTCTTGGGACTTGTTAACTTCTACCGAAGGTTCGTATTGGGATTCTCCCATATTGCATGGGCCCTCAGCCAAGTAACCAAGGGCGGTGGCAAGACAAAGTTTGCATGGGGGCAAGCACAACAATAAGCATTTGATGATATGAAACATTGCTTGTGCTAAGCTCCAATGCTCTCCTTACTCAATCTGCAACAATCGTTCGAGATTGAGACTTAAGCCTCCGATTATGCTGTAGGTGCAGTTTTCACTCAACACGGTCATCCAATAGCATACCATAGTGAGACACTCTCATATATTCTCTGGAAATACCCCACCTATGACAAATAAATGTATTCCATTGTGCAAACCTGCCATCAATGGAAACATTACATTCTGGGAAATGAAACAATCATCCACACTGATCACAAGCCTTTGTAGTTCATACAGAGATAGGAGAAGTTGTAGAACGACTACCATCAAAAGTGGTCCACATACCTACAACAGTTCCATCTCAACATCAAGTATAAAACAAGAAGCCCAAATCTTGTCGCTAACTTCCTTAGTCACCCTCCCATTGTTAATCTCACCACAATGCTCCATTCCCATGGGCATGAAGCATCTGAGTGGCCCCAACTTTATCAGCGTGGACCTGACTTCGCCACCACCTATCAGCTCTTGGGTACATGAGCGAATGTCACCAATTTTCACATCTAGGATGGACTATTATGCCATCTGGGCCACCTCTATGTTCCCACAAGCGAGCGTGCAAAGCTGATTTGGGAGGCTCACTACAGTCGAATGGCAGGACATTTTGGCGTGGAGAAAATTGTGGCCGTTCTATAAAAACACTTTTATTGGCCAAAACTTCAACAAGACATCAACAAGTATATCAAATCTTGCACTGCATGTGCCATTGCCAAGCCAACCATCAAGAAGCAAGGATTATACACCCCTCTTCCTACTCCTGAGAGGCCTTGGGAATCCATATCGATGGATTACATGTCTAGCCTTCCGTCCACCAAGCATGACAATGATTGTGTATTTGTGGTGGTTGATCAATTTTCGAAGATGGTCATTATCACAACGTGCAAGAAGAGCATCACGACGACATATACTGCCAAGTTCTTCTTCGAACGAGTGTGGGTCCATTTTGGGATACCACAAACCGTCACCTCAAATTGTGACAACATGTTCCTCAACACATTTTGGCCGAGTCTCTGGTCACTATTGGAAACCAAGCTCACTAAATCCACTACTTTCCACCCCCAAACCGATGGCCAGACAAAGGTCGTCAATCAGATGATTGTGCACATCCCGTGCATGTACAAGTCTAAGCATCCACATACATGGGATGAGAGTCTTCACTATGTTCAACACAACTACAACATGGTTCTCCATAGCTCCACCGGCCATAGCCCATTTCAGGTGGGGCTAGGATTCCAACCCTTGGGTTTTGTTATTGCACAGTTTGTAGGAAAGGTTTAGATAGCTTGAAGTCAAGGCTCAAACTGGCGTAATAGGAGCTTCCCCACCCACTGTCACCTCGATGGGGAGCTCTTTCTATTTAGGGTGGCTAATCCCAAGGGAGACGTCCCTAGTAATCTAGGGTTCTGAAAGGTCTAAAGGTCTAAAGGATCAAGATGATGGTTTCCTTTCACAGATTACTGCCAAAGAGATAGTCAAAATAAGATATTCCACTGGATGGCACCTGTTTGCGAGACAAGTCAAAAGAAACTAAAATGTGCTGCAGTGGTTAGTACTTCAAAATATCAATGACTATCTTTAATACATATGAGCATTAATGAAAGTAATTATTGACGAAGTCAATGATTGCAATTAAAACTTATATCTTATGTCACTTCTTCAATAAA
>JZKD02S1679919.1:85650-103799 GCA_000966675.3 Picea glauca | reverse complement strand
TCTTTGAGATTGGACATTGAATGGTTCGACTAAGTGTTTAGTGGTGAAGGTCGATCCCACACCCCCTTTCTATAGCTATTATAAAGTGTGTGGGGGGTAGAATGGGAGAAATCCTAAGAACAATGAACCTAATATTTGAAATGAGAAATAAAGAAATTTGGTTGTTGTTAGTTAGTGCCCCCACTATAGAATAGAATGGAATGGGGCCATTCCTTAAAATAAATATCTTATTCTTTGTCAATTCAATATCCTTATACTTTATATGGGATTGAATGAGATCGAGTGGCTCTGCGTTAATCTTCCCATGAAGGATTGAATCTACTTAGCCTTATCAATATCCATCCATGTGGGATCTCCAGGAAGGTGGGACTAAATCTCCTTAGCTTATGGTTTTTGTGTGTTTGAATGAGACCTAATGACTCCGAGTCAATGAATTTGGTAGGACAGTAATGAAAATCAATCTCTTTTATTCCTTTAAATTAATTGGGTAACATGAAGGGAAATAGACTATACTGGTACCAATCAATATGGATCCAGGTTGAATGTGGTAGGCGAGTATGCATGCTGTAGCTTAAGTGCTAATCCAAGTGGTATTGACTCTGCTTATCCTTTCATTTTATTCCTTGATTAAGTGATAAATAACATTTACTATCTTGAGGCAAGTGGTATCTCTAACTGCATCCATAACTTAGATAGACATGCCTAATATTATATAGGTAGGAGAACCATCAAACAAAGTATATCTCTTACATCCAAAAGTATAGCCCCAATTCTATGGGGAAATTCCCCTTAAACTGGGTCTAAGGAATAGGCAAAGCAATAACTCCCTTAAAAGACTGACTTATCTCTAATCTACCCCAAAAAAATCTAGACTAAGTGATAAGAGAGAGAGAGAAGAGAAGGTTAACAAGAGCACCTTGAATCCTTACGGTTGATGTAGACCTCTTCCACTTACTGATTCCTCTTAGATCACAGATCTCCTCCCAAAGATGACATGTAAGGAGTTAAGAATACAACACAACAACATATACAATATCTAGTAATCACTTAAAAGCCTAAATATATATGTAAATGATCAACTAGACAAGAACATGTACACATCAAGTTTTGGGACAAATATAATCTCTTTTATTCATATACAATATGAAAGGTTACAAACTTTGCTTGCGGACATCGTTCTATGAACCAAGTCTAGGATCCTCTATCGTGGCTCCAAGTGCACCAATCCCACATAGAATTCTCACAACCAACATGCCATCAAGGGAATAAGGAAGGGTTTCATAGGGAGAATGGATGGAGGGGAAAGATGAGGCTAAAACTCAGAGCAATATGCAAAAATTGGGCAATGAGAGGGAAATGATTTTGGTAGAGTTTTCTTATTCTCTTGTTCATATGTCTAAATGATTCCCCTAGACCTCTTTTTATATGAGAAAAATATGGTTATTTGGTTTGGGGACGGGCTACAAGGGGTAAAATGGTTAGGAAACCCTCCATAGCCTGTAAACTCTATTGTAATCCACACAATTTTATATTTTTTGCAAATTTAGGAGGTAAACACAGGCTACTTAGCATACAACAAACATATGTACGCGGGCTAACTAGCATGAAACACACGTGTGTACACAGGCTAATAGTGCAGTAGGGAACATACATTATCTGAGGCAGGCATACCCATGTTCATGATAAACTAAGCATGGCCACCAATCAAGTACACTGCAGATCCATGTCATATATATAGTAATCATGGATACACGACAAATGTGTATGCCAATAAAAGGTGTAGCTATGAACAATACACAATGGATCTACATCTCAAAATCATCTGAATATATACAAGTACAATGTGATATGCATCTTTAGAAAGCATCGATGCCTGTAGTTGGAGATGGTAGCTTCATAACTCGAGCAATATATTCAAGGTCTTCAAAATTAAGGTAGGAGTACAATAGGGGTGTAAGACTCACTACTCCGAGGTCTTCTACATGCCGTCGTGGAAAGAATGGAGGACCTTGATCATCAGGCACATAACCTCATTGATTTCGAATCTGAACTTGACTGTATTTTCGGGATGACCGACTCGTGAAGGTTAAGAGACAAACTGCAGAATGGCCGAATCAGGTTGGAAAAACTTCACGTGGACATAATCACGAGAAAATGATGAGATACATGCATCATATCCTTAACATAATTTTATGACGCTGGAGGCACCACAAACTCTCCATATTTTTGGAAGAGTAACCAAATGGAGGTGGACACAAATCTATGTAATGAGAACATCTTCCTAAGGTCATATTAGATCCCAATGCTTGCATAACAAACATAAGGATGTGCTTTTTCCAAGGGTGTTTGTTTCTGGTTTTTTTATTCTACTTTATCACTTATCTACCCTGATCCAACCTTATATGTCATAGATTGATCCAGGTTTAGATTTAAAAATCTCCCAAAAAAATCCCTCTAAAACTATACACCCCCTTGGTAAACCAGAAGGCAACGCAACACATAGGGTGTACTGCGCAGTCTCACTCGAGATAGCTCTATGGGTGGATGCAATACTCAGGTGCTTGCAGTCTAGGAATGAGTGGAGATCTGTGGTTGTGTCTTGTGATCTTGATTTATTTAGTCTAACATATGATTAAAGAAGTCATTCTATTCATGCATGTGTAGTATCATATCTAACTAGTTCTTTCATTCATTCATCTAGCAATTAATTCTTAACAACAATACATATGCATACATTCAATCACAGAACATAAGTGTTACTGTGGTTCACTCCCTCTTGGGATACGTCCACAAAGATATGGATCTCAAGCTCTTTATTATGGTTCATTAATATGTCACACCGCGCGTGTTTAAAATCTTAGATCTTACACTCTCAACAGGCTCCCCAATCCCTGTGAGGCTGACTAGTTCACACCAGGCTCCTCAGTCTATGATCTAACCCTCAGGATCGAGTCGCTCACTACTTCTCTAGCTCACCAGTTTACAGACTAGTACAGTTCTTACAAACCTTACAAATTCCAAACTCTCCTTGTTTTCCACCGGTTTCTCTGCCATCCCCTTATGTCCCCTAAGTACTACTTATTCATATTCTTGGCTCATCAACCATTACAATACATTTCAAAAACCCTAACCCTAATGTCCTTAGGTCTTCCTTGCATGCACACCTCACATGCTTCCCTTGCACGTGATTCTTTTCCTTCAAGCTGTCCTTTCTTCCCTTCATGCTTCTCTTCCCCAAAATAACCTTTTCCCCTGACTGGGTCTGCGTCCAACATGCCCCCAACATTGACACGTGGCTCGTCCCGAGCCACCTAAGATTTGTGCTCTTCTTCAACATCTCCTGCGAGAGTATGGAACTTATTTGTGATTTCCTTTGCTTGTGTTTGAGCCTGCATGGTCTTTTCTTTGAGCGCGTCCAACACTTGCACTGTGATCTCCTCGCTGATCATTTCTTTGCACTCTGCCTGAGTTTGCACCATGTTCTTCTTTGCCTCCTCTTCTTGCGCAATGACCTCCACTTCTAGATCTTGGAGTGGTTCCATTTGAGCTTGTCGATCCTTCTTCTGTGTCTGCGCAACTATTATCTCTGCTTGCATCTTTTTCATGTCTTGTACTCCTTTGAGGCGTTCAATGATATTCATCTTTTTCTACCTTAGCTTGAGTCCTTGATAGTTGTGCTTATATTTTCCTCTTCCCGGTCCCAGTGCTCGACCTGTTGATCCTCCTCCAACTTTGTCCATAGCTGTGCTACTCTATCAAACAAGTCGACACCTACTCTGACCTGTCATTGCATTTCCTCCATCTGTCCGACTACTTCTTGCTTCCTTTGTTCCTTCACCTCCGGGGGAGTGGTAGGAATGAAATTTTACTGAAGGTTCTCGATATCCTGCATGTATTGATCAATTGTTTGCATAATTTTATCATTTTTCTGTGTTGTTGTGGGCTCTTCTATTTACGCGCTTTTTGGAGTTCTGTCATAGGCTACAACTAGTCCCTGCTCAATCCTATCCACGCGATCTTTCTCATCTTTGGTCTCGAGCTTTACTTGCTTGAGAACCAACTTCAACTCCTCTTTGATTTTATTTGTGTGTTGCAACTCTGCTGTGTCTGTTCATGCATGCGACTGCACCTCCTGCATAACATTGACTTGTAGTTTGTATAACACCTTGGTTGGTATCCATCCCATTACCAACTGTATCTGCGCCAGATATTTCAAGGGTGTCTGGCCTACAATCTCATCCATACGCAACATGCTAGGTGTAATGTGGAAAGTTGGGCTCGCCTGTGTTATCGTCTGGATCATATCGTGTTCTCTTAGCGCAGCCTGTGCTCTTGCTTCTTATGCTGCGGGGAATGAATCTGCTCCTCTGCCTGCCCTCTATGCTTCTCTGATCTGTTCTAGGACCTGCCTCATGTCATCCAACTCATCCTGAATTTAGTCCCCTTGGTGTTGGGCATGTTCAAAGTCCTCAACTTCTCGGTCATGGAATATTTCGACCACGAGGTCCGTGTCTTCCTCGATGATTTTATATTCCGATGACATCTTGTGTGCCTTGGCCTTCTTGCGCACATCCCCAGTGTGTATAATAAAACTCTTGGTCTAGCCTTGTTACTATTGGGTAGCACTTGATGTGGTTCCTTTTTCTATCTCGTCTCCTTTTTCTTATTCCTTTAGGGCCTGGGTGGTGTCCTTTTTCCCCACGTGGGTACCTTTCTTTGGCGCATCGCCTTTCTTCTGTTGTGCCGACTTCTGACATGGATTTGGCTTCTCGGGTGAAACTTTATCTCTGATAGGTTTCTGATCTTTCCCTGCCTCAACCTACTTATCTGTGGGCATCTCTTGAGTCAAAACTCAAACTCTCTAGTCATCTTGCCAATCCTTGATGGCCATCTCTACGTCCTCTTCCTTGATGCAATATCGCAGTTGTAGCCATTCCTTCTCAGGATCCCTTCATGCTTGGATCCATACGGTATGCCTGGTCGCTTTGAAGTTGGCGATGTCCTGATATTGCGAGACCACCTTTGGAGTGATCCGCCAAGTGTTGGAAATTCTCTCTTTAAGGTCGTTGTAATACCTCGCGAACATGCTTGCATTTGTACTTCTAGTTTTGGAGTCAAAAGTGCTCCCCAACAATATGTACCATGCTGCAAGGAAATGACTGGTTCACTCACAAAAGTATGTATACTTAGGCTCCCTCCCTCTGATCAAGGTGATTAAGACGAGTAGCCAAGAGTAGTGAAACTCTGTCCCCAGGTCCTGTGCATATTTGCAGTCCTCAAGGAATAAGTTTAATAAGTACGTAGCCCAACTGATCATAGTTCCCTCCATGCACTATGTTGTAGCCATGATGACCCCGACAGGGACTTCCTTGAGACACTTCCTGAGAAACTTGCACACCATGAGTTTAGTGGCCAACCTTGTTGCTGCGTCATTGATGATTCCACACGACCCTCTCTCTATGCCATACATCTTCTTCATCTCCTCTGCCAACACCTTCTCCTTTGTATTGTCATCGAGGTACTGTGTGGGACTCTCCCCCTGATATGGAAGCTCTGAAACAAAAGCAATGAGCTCTACGTATATATAGACAGGCTCTTCCACCCATAGGTACCCTCTCTGGGTGACTTCCATTAGCTGCTTGACACAGTTGTTTATGTCACAAACCCTTCCAAAATGTGGGATATCCAACAGGTTTAGAATCTCGACTTTGGCCAGTTCGACTGCCCATTATTTTGGTTGAAAAATTGGATCAGTGAAGGGTCCTGTACCCATGGTGTCCAGGTAAACTTGCATTGCAAACTCAAGGAACTTGTCCATGTCAGTCACATCGTGGTACGAGTATCATAGTTTTTCCATGCATCCTAATAGGTTAGACATGATATGCACCCCTTCCAGAATGCTTGGTAATACTATAACTTTTGTAGCCTATCTGCATGGTGATCTTGCTACGTGATGCTTGCCCTTTCGTTGTGGTGGATGACTCGAGGTTCCAACCTCCATTGTTTTGTCCTCTGTATATGCCTTTGGCCAGCCAATGACATCTTCTACTATACCCTCCTGTTGCTGCTCCGACGTTGCTGTGTGTGACCTTCTTGGCGCGACCACTTATGCCTAGTTTGGGACCGTCCCATTTACCCTCGGGGCCTCTTCAGTGTATTCAGGGCACGGAGGATTGCTTGCGTCCTTGGCCTGCTGGCTCTATCCCATTTTTGTCATATCAATGTCCATGCCAACTGCTACTGTTGATTGGGTTTCCTCCACCACTGGTGTGGGGCTCGTTGGTTCCATATTGGGTGAAGGTATTTCATCTAAGTTGATGAATTCGACAGTTCATGTGGGTTCCTGTTCGATTCCATGTGGTTTTTGTGGTGCTATGAGGTTGCTTCGAGGTCTTCTGCAAGCCTGGATTGATGCACCTAGCTTGGGTGGTACCATGGAGGTTAAGATGATTTCCATTGAGCTAGTTCACTTTGTAACTCTTGCTAGATCACCCTCTGCTCTGTATACTCTGTCACTCTATGCTTTTTCAATTTCACAATAACCCTTCCGTTACCCACGTGCTTTCCTTATATAGAAATTGTGTGAAACTTTTCATAGAAGTCACCTGAGCTGTGGTTTAAATGAATTGGTKCTTCCCGCGTAYTTGAAATTGAATTACCTTGACATCGCCAGTTGGMACGATTAATGTGATGTCRCTTCGAACATTCTTGTCATTCAATTTYGATAGACATCGCYAGTTGGCGYCTGTTTGCTATAACTGTCAGTTTTCCAATTTTCGTCTTTTTCTGACCATTGGTCATTTTTCTRGCATGCTAACTTTTCCAAGTGCGCGCTATGTTGTTTCACCAGTGCACATGAACCTTTTATTTTCATCGTGATACCTCYACTTTAGATGGGTACTATCTTCTGATATCTGGCGCGGTAACTCCTCTATTGCTGSGTGCAGTCCTTTGTTGTCTGGTGCATCATTTTTTTTTTCTTTAAGTGCTGGGAGGTCAACTGTCCCTATACAGTTTCAGTMGACTCCCATTGATCATTCCTGTGAGTTCTATTCCTCCMAAATCCTTGAACTGTATAGCTSCCCCATCTGTGACAACCTTTACTTCATATGGTCCCAACCAATGCATTCTGAGTTTTCCTAGGTGTTGAAGAGATTTACTGTCATACATAAAAACTAGGTCTCCCTCCTTGAAACTTTTCCTTTTAATATGTCTATCATGCCGAGCTTTTTCCCTTTCTTTTTGTACCTCTTGGTGAAACCTTGCTAGAATCCTATATTCTTCCATGAGCATCATTTGACTTAGTAATTGCTGCTACGTGCAGACTATGTACCAATAATTTTAATGGCACCACTGCTTCTTGTCTATACACCAATCTGAATGATGTTTACTTTATGAATTTTTTACATGTGGTCCTGTATGTCCACAATACTACTGGTATCTTCAAGTCCTAATCATCCCTGTTGACATTGTAGATATTTTTCAATGCATTCTCTAGGATCTTATTAAAGGCTTCCACTGTTCCATTTTCTTGAGGATGATATGGTGTACTCTTTTGATGATCTACTTCAAATTCCCTAGTCATAGCCTTAATAATGTTGTTAAGGAAGTGAGTGCCTTGGTCACTCATCAAAATCCTTGGGCATCCAAATCTAGCGATCACTTTCTCAAATAAGAAGTGTGTTGTTGTTTCTATGCTGCAATCTTTTACTGGTGCAACTTCTGCCCATCTTGTTAAGTACTTTGTCACAGTAATAATATACCTTTCTCCTGACCTTTTTTCTAGTGGGTTAATTGGTCCCACAAAGTCTATTTCCCATTTGTCGAATACCTGCAAGGTTAGTTGTGGCCTTAGGAGCATCTCATCCCATCTATTAGGTTTACCAACCCTCTAACATACATCACATCTTTGTCAATAGTCCTTTGAATATCTGTGAACATTTGGCCACCATAGTCATGCACGCAATAACTTATGCATGGAAACTTTGCCTGCATAATGTCCTCCTACTATTCCCTCACGGGCTTCTACTAAAATTCTAGGTCTTTCATGTTCTAGTACACATCTTTTGAAGAGGATGTCTGCACCCATGTTGTACAAGTGTCATGCAATCAATTGATAGTCTGCAGCTATGAATAACAAATTTTTCTTCCACGTAGTGTTGAATTCTTGTGGTACAGTCCCTGTACTCAAGTATTGAATGATGTCTGCAAAATATTCATCAACTACTTGGACTGAAAATAACTGTGCATCGGGAAAGTTGTCCTCTATATTCGTAGGTTCATCTCCATTGGTGATCCTTGACAGTTGATTAGGTCCCACATTCAACATCCCTGGTTTGACTATCACTTCGAAGTCAAATTCTTGGAACAACAATAACCATCTACAAATTCTCCCCCCCAACACTGGCTTATTGACTAGGTATTTGAGAGATGAATGATTTGTAAACATATTGAAATGTTTTCCTGATAAGTAATGTCTAAACTTTTGAAGTGCATAAACCATAACTAATCCTTCTCTTTCTATGGTATTGTAATTCTGCTCTGACTCAGACAATTTTCTGCTAGCAAATGCTATAGGATGGTCCAATTCCCCTGTTCCTAGCTGTGCCAGAATAGCTCCAAGTGCTATGGCTGATGCATCTACATGCACATGGAATGTCTTTTCCCAATCTGGGAATACTAGTATTGGTGTGATTACCATCTTCTCTTTTAAAGTGTCCAATCCTTGTTGACAATCCTCATTCCACTAAAACTTTCTATATTTTCTCAACAATTTCTCCATTGGTGCAGCGATCTGAGCATACCCTTTTATGAATTTCTGGTAGTATCCCATGTGTACCAATGTTTCTCTTAACTGACGTACTGATTTTGGTGGTGGTAGATTAACAATTACTGCAATCTTGGCAGGATATACTAGCAAGCCTTGTTTGCATACTATATGGCCCAATAGTATCCCAAACAGTGTTCCAAAGGTGCAATTCTTGATGTTTAGTGATAT
The DNA here is from genome assembly GCA_000966675.3 of Picea glauca. Taxonomy (NCBI): domain Eukaryota; kingdom Viridiplantae; phylum Streptophyta; class Pinopsida; order Pinales; family Pinaceae; genus Picea; species Picea glauca. Next base: position 94,801 of record JZKD02S1679919.1, on the reverse strand, counting down.
TTGACACTGCCTACATCTTTCTAACAACAACCTCAATACCTCAACATGGTATTTCAATAGACTATAGACTGTCCAATCATCCATATACACTTCTAGAAACTGCTAGATGAATTCTTTGAATGCAGCTATGACTACTATGGAAAATATTGCTGGTGCATTCTTCAGTCCAAAAGGCATAATTGTGTATTGGTAGGACCCCCATTCCGTGGAAAAAGTGGTCTTGTACCTATCTTTTGGAGCTATATTGATCTGATACTAGGCTGAGAACCCACCCGTGAATGAGTAAGCTTCCTGGCCTCCTACATTCTCCAACACCTCATCTGTGAAAGGGGTAGGGAAAGGGTCATGTAGGAAATCATCTTTCAATTTCTTCATGTCAAGACATATACTTATCCCTCCCTACTTCTTCTCCTAAACTACCATAGGGATTTCCCATTCAAATTCCTCTACTAGTTCTATGATTCCAGCCTACAACATCCTATCAAGTTCTACTTTCACTTTTTGCTTATATATTGGGTTTAGTCTATAGGGTCTATGTCTGATCTGTCTTGCCTTAAATCTGAGAGGTATCTTCATTTCGGCTAGATCTCCTGCTATTCCTTTAATTTCCGTGAATTTTGTTGGGAATAGGTCATTGTACTAGCGCAATAAATCTGTTATGCTTTCTACTGTTTGCTCATCCCAGTAGTCTCCAATGCTGACAATTTTGGTTTTCTCAACTGTCCCAATGTTGAATTTCTTCACCTTGATCGACAAAAAAAATACTTTTGATTCTATAGGTGGACCTTCCACCTCTCTTTCACCTTCAACTTCCATTATCAAAATGTTGCATTGGTCATCTTTATCTAGTGCTTCTTCCTGCACGCAGTAGCATGAAAATAGTTCTTTCACCGTCTGTATGTTCTACTGTTGATATTCTGTCATAAGTTCAACTTCCTGTTCTTTAATGAATATCAACCCTATGATTTGTTTGAGTGTTGAGTCTATGTTGGGGTTCTCATGTTCAAATGAGAAAGTGACTGTAGAATTCTATTGTAATATTGTCCAATCTCTAGTTCCTCTAGACAATTCTTAGTCTGTATACCAGTTTGCTGGAATCCCTTCTAATGTGTGAATAAAATGATGAGGCCATTCCTTTGGTGGTGTCATTCTCCATAGTGTTCTCAACTTCTCCAAGTGTTCTACTAGTGCCCCCTGTCCATCATATTTCCGTAGTTGGTTTCTTCCATGTTCTTCGCCAAATATGATGTGTAGTAACCGCTTACATTGGTACTAGTCCTTGACTGTTTCTTTGTGCGCACCCAACCATATTGTAGGTGTGGAATTTAGTGCTATATCCAAAGCTAGGAGCCTCTGATTTTCTAATACTTCATATTCATATCTTGTTGAGAATGCTTCTAAGTCATTCACCACATGGAAGCTGGGAGGTTCCCTTACCTCTGTACCTACCCATCTTACTGTGCAGTCTATTCTTGCGCGTCTTCTTGTGGAGACTTCATGTAACCTCTGTTGCCAATTTTATAACCTTGTGTCTGAATCCAACACACATGACATGATACTTCTCCAACTGAGTATTCCATCTACATTTGGATTCACAATCTTCTTCTCGCGTGGTTGTTCTATACAACTGGTTAATTTCCTCCAGGTCTAGGCAAGTGGGTTCTACAAACCTTTCCCCTTCTGATGGATCTAATGGTGCAATGAATCTGTATTCTTCTGACTCGAATGCCATATTCCTCATCTTTAAGTTGATTATGGCTTGATTTTCAAACACCCAATACAAGACAAGAAATGTTGGATAAGGTGTTGTACCATCCACTATCTCTATCACTTCGAAATCGACTTTAGTGTGCACTCCATCTAGATCTACTGTCACCCCCTTTAGTCTTCCAATTAGTAGAACTCTGTGTTGATTTGCTAGTTTCAACTGAACAGGTGAATATCCTAATGTGGCATCTCCAATACATTGCCATGTCTTCTTGGGTAACACATTTACCTCAGATCCTAAATCCAATATAATACCCCCCATGTTGAAATCTCCAATGTTGGTGTTCAGTCGAAATTCTCTTCTTTTTCTCCTCCTTGTATGAAGATGATTAACTATTTTCTGTTCTAGCTTTCCTTCTACCTCTGTGCTACATATTTATAGCATATTTTGTAACACTTTAACATATGATGGATCATTTAGTAGTTTAACACATGATTGCATAAAATCCTTAATCGTACTTACTTGTCCTTAGGGCGATGCTTCTTTGGTGTGATCCAACACTAAAGGTATCTCTTATGCTGGTACTTCCTGAGTATGATGCACAATTGATGTCGATGCAATGTTTGGATTCAAGAATTCTTGTCTGGCCTGCTTGAATATCTCCTTTTCATTCTCCGCATCAAACTGCTTCTATGGTTCAACATTCTTCTTATCCCATTGGTGTTGTGTTGGATCTTGTATTACTACTTCGTTTCCTAACTTAGATCCTCCACACGTAACTATGTTGATATTTATTCCGTCATCCCTTGCTTCCTCTGAAATCCACTGATCATTCTGATTATTTTGATTTATCTTTTCTTGGATCTTCCCCAATAGTGTAGGACATTCTTCTGTGTCATGATATGATGCGCGAAAATACATACATGTCGCAGGTGGAAGTGGACATTCTCTTGCATAGTGTCTTGGTTGTTGGCAATTGTGGCATACCACTGGTCCTTTGCCTCTTCCAAATCCTCCTCTTCCTCTTCCTCGACCTATGTATCCAACTTGCTCTCCTCGTGGTTCATTGTATTGGGGCACCTGGTTATACTGCATGATATTATAGTGTGGTTGCACGGTATTGTACTGCGACTGTGCAATGTTATATTGTTGCTACGCAATGTTATAATCCTGCTGCAAAATATTATATAGGGATGATACTTGGTTAAAATGTGGTGCATCTTGCCCGATCATCATTTATGCCTGCACCCTGTAAGCATCTGATGTTATTTCCCTCATTAGGTCCATGGTCTTGCAATCCTTGTCATCATGGCCTACTGACTTGCAAAAGTTGCAATATGAACTCTTAGGCCCTGTCTGGTATTTCTACATAATTGGGAAGTGATATGGATCATGCCCCTATTTATTACAAATATCACACCATAGTCCTCATGTTGGCAAAGGGTTTGGTAGTCCCGTTTCCATGTATTGCACAATTGTTGGGCATTCATTCTTATGGTGTCCTTTTGTCCCACATGTTGTACACCAAATGGATTCTCTTTTGTCCTTACCTTTGTTCTAGTTTAGCTGGAATGTTAAGTTTTTCAAATCCTCCTTCATCTCCTCTATGGTTGGATCAGTCTTCTGATATTGGTTCTCTTCTAGTTGTAGGACTGCATGCAAAGCCTCTAACTGATTCTGAAACTTCTATTGTCACAAGGGGTATTTCAAGTGTGGGAGTAGTGAATTGACAAACATATGCCTATGCTACATATCTGTCATGACATACTTTAGTTTTTTCTTCAATCGTTTGAATCTTTGGTTACTCTCCCATACAGATTCTCCTAGTTTCTGTCGAATCTCTTTCATCTCATTCATGTATTGATCCTCTGAGCTAGGCATATGGAATTCATTTATCAATATCTTTTTGATATCTCCAATCATTCTGGTTGTCCCTGGCAGGTTGTTTGCAGCTAATATCATGTTCCAATCCAGTGCGCGATCTCTTAGCATGATATACAACTGCCCAAGTTTAGTGTCCTCATATGTGATATATTTTTCTTCCTAGATCTTTTCACAAATGAACACGTTCTTCTTAGGGTCTTCCAATGCCTCTCCTTTGAATTCTGGTAGCCTGATGGTGGGATCATGTCTGACTATCCTGATTGCTGAGCTACTACCTCCGTGGGGTGTAGATACTTGACTAATGCTTCCTGAACTGACTTCCCTAGTTGTTGTTCCCCGTGTATATGTACTTCCTACTATCTTCCTTTTCCCAAAATTCAGTTGTATAAATGGTGGTGTTCTTATTGGTGTATTAGTCGCACATGGGTTTATGGGTTCCACACTGAGACTGATATGGATAGGAGTGTTGCCTTGTATTCCCGCTCTTGGACTTCTCGTCTTCCTCTCATATGTCATGCATAATATTTCCTCAATATTCTCCACAACCTGAAGATCCTCTACCTCTTCTTCATCACTTGCCAAACCCTCTCTCGTGATTATGAGTCTCTTCTTGGTGTTCATCTTATATTGGTAGGGCACTCCACTATGCGTTATTTGAGATGCTTCCATGATTTGCTTGATTTGGTATTCATACATCATGATTAGATTCAAGGCCTCCTCCTTATTTCCTTTATCCATTTCTCCCTCCATTTCTCCTTCTCCTGTTAGTGCTTCCCCCCTTCCCCCATGCACAAAGAGAAGTTTAGTTGTCTGAGGCCATTATCATTACACCTTTGTTATACAGTAGTATCTTAATAGAAGTATATAATGATCTAATATACCTACCTCAAGGTCCCTTCAATAACTCTTGCTCTGCTGCACTGTAAAACTTCGCTGTATCTACTGCAAATTCTATGATAAATCTTGCAACGATGTTGTCTAACCAGAAATCTACTGCACGCGTAAATTTATTATCAACTTCTTGTAAATGCATGATCTCTACAGGATTCCACTCTAGTTGTCTGATCCAATTTTTAGGATGGTTTTCTTTCAACCTTAGTATCCACTCATGCAACACATGCGAGAAATCACAGAAAAATACTTCATGTAAGTCGTTGAATACATGTCCAAATATTTGCGCAGTGTTAGCTTCGGGTTTCTGTTATCTTTCTACACAAACTACAACTCCTTTGTTTTTAACCAGCTTTCTATCTTTGCCTTCATTGGGTTCCATAGTATTAACATTCCCTTTTATATTCTTATTCTCCTAACGTCTTGTCTTCCACAGATCTCATTCACTGAATCCCATCATGTTCCAACTAACAGACAACATAACCATTTGTTGGTTTCTGGTTGTTTTATTCTAGTTTATCAGTTATCTACCCTGATCCTACCTTACTGTCATAGATTGACCCAAGTTCAGATTTATCAGGATCCCAACAAAACCTCTCTAAAACTATTGCCCCCCTTGGTAAACCATAAGGCAATGCAACACACAGGCTGTACTGCACAGTCTCACCCGAGATAGCTATATGGGTGGCTATAATACTCAGGTGCATCTACAATACTCAGGTACTTGCAGCTTGGAAATGGGTGGAGATATGTGGTTGTGCCTTGTGATCTTGATTTATTTAGTCTAACATCTAATTAAAGAAATCATTCTATTCATGCATGTGGAGTATCAAATCTAACTAGTTCTTTCATTCATTCATCTAACAATTAATTCTTAAAAAAAATATAGATGCATACATTCAATCACACAACACAAGTGTTATCGTGGTTCACCCCCTCCCGGGCTACGCCCACAAATATCTCACTCTCAATCTCTTTATTATGGTTCAGTAATATGTCACACCGCACGTGTTTACAATCTTAGATATTACACTCTCAATAGGCTCCCTGATCCCTGTGAGGCTGACTAGATCTCACCAGTCTCCTCAACTTGCGATCTTACCCTCAAAATCGAGTCACTCACTACTTCTCTAGCTCACCAACTTACAGACTAGTACAATTCTTACTAACCTTACAACTTCTAGACTCTCCTTGTTTTCCACTAGTCCCTCTGCCATCCACTTATATCCCCTAAGTACTAATTATTTATATTCTTGGCTCATTAGCCATTACAATACATTACAAAACCCCTAACCCTAACGTCCTTAGGTATTTCTTGCATGCATGCCTCACATGATTCCCTCGCACGTGCCACTTTTCCTTCCAATTGTCCTTTGTTCCCTTCATGCTTCTCTTCCCAAAAATAGCCTTTTCTCCTGACTGGGTCTACATCCAAAAAAGAGAAACTATATTGCTGCTGATAAAAGAGAATGTATGTCCCGTTCCTTCTTTTTGGAATATTTGATTTTTTTGTCTTTTTCAAATTTTTAACGAGCTTGGAAAAGAATGAAAGAATGCTACATTACAAAGGAGGAACAAGTGTCGTAGAAAAACAAACTAGTTCGAAGCGCATGGAACATATTGATGCTCAGTGCAAGGAGACATGTGCAAGATAAGGACACTTGGGAAAATTCTTCTATGGGTCAAGGTGTTAGATCACAAATGGAAAAAAGTGCTACAAGGTTTGCACCTAAGGAATGCATTAAAGTTTTAGTAATAACAACATGAATCCAACATTAGGCCAAAGACGCAAGGATGAGACATGTGATGTGATTAAAGCGTGAAACGACAAGACTCCTTCCATGTGAAGTTTTACAAGATGAGAGAAGGTAAGCTCGGTGGTTTTTCAGTTTTAGAGAGTCTGAAAAACAACAAAAGAAGACTCCAGAGTGATCTTTTTCATAAAGTTAGTCTCCAAAGCTCAGAAAAGAATAAGATCATACCAAGGAGAACTCTTTTGGTCACTAGGGCCAGAGTATATTTTTTCGTAACTAGTCCATTTGATCTAGAAAAGGTTTAAAATTATACCAAAAGGATGTCTCTTCAAAACCATTTTAATGAGTGTGATAGAGACAAGATCACTTGACTATATTTTCAATTTTAAGCAGTTTGAAAAGAGATTAACTATGGACTCACTGCCTTTTTCGTAATTTATTCCCCTGAGCCCGAAAAAGTATAAAACATAACTTAGGAGAAGTCTGCTGGTGAGACATGTCTCCCGAGGCTTACCTTTTTCTTAGGTAATCTATTGATCGAAAAAAGGGTTAAAATTATGCAAAATAGATATTCCTTCTGGACCAATTAATGAGTGTGAAAGAAACAAGGTCACTCAACAATATTTTCATATTTAGGGAGTCTGAAAAGAGATTAACTATGGACTCCAAAGGGTTTCCTTTTTCATAGATAATCTCCAACGCCCGAAAAAGAGATAAACAAAAACTATGGAGAATGGCCCTTTTTTTGCAAATTTAGTCCCTTAGGCCTAAAAAAGGGTTAAACTTACACCTGTGAATACTCTCCTATTGAACCATAGCTCCTAGGGCGTACCTTTTTTGTAAAAATAGCCATCCAGACTGAAAAAGGGATAAACTATCACTGGACATATGTGCCTTCGAATTTTACTTTGATGAGAATGAAGGGCAGCAAGATCGCTCGACAATATTTTCAATTTTAGGGAGTTTGAAAACAACATAAAGAGAACTCCTTTTCACATGTAATCCATGTGAGGCCAAAAAGGAAAAATAATCTCTCACCAGATGTCACTTTCATGGTTTAAGTGAGCTTGAAAGAAGAAAAACTATGCTTTAGGGGAGTCCCGTGGGAAAGGCCAATAATGATGACTATGATCTAGATGGATGTCAGTGGCCTCCCATCTATTCCAACTGGTTCATTTTCACAGTTTTTTCTGAGTTTTCGGGTCCTTGATTTTCGGGGCTGGTTTGAGGCCCTAAACAACGTTTTTAGGGCTCACCACAGTCAACATTTCCAAGTCTCACCACATACAACATGTGTAGTCCTCGGATAAACCTTTCCAACAGGATATCATGCACCTAAAACAAAGATCGTATGCAAAAGTTACGATCCCAGGAAGTTGATGTACTAACTTACCCAAACGGGGCCCACATGAATTTTGGCGCTTCATCTCCTAGGGTTAAGTTTTTGGATGTCTAGGGTTTTTGAAATTCCCGTTTATTGTAAAAATGACTTGAGTGCCTCATTGTAATCATCTTCTGGTGAATGAGCGCAACCGTGACATCTCTTCTAAGCGATAATCCGCCACCATTCTTGCAAGCTTGTTTCTGCTGCATTTTATAGTTTCAACTTATATCCTTATTGACTATAAACCAATTTTACTATATATCTGTTATTATGTGTTAAGAATATTTTGATAATAATCTGTATTCATTTTGTTATTCTCATCAAATTTGGATCAGTGGTATCAGAGTGGTCTGCTCCTTGTCATTCTTAATGCATGTCCCCAACGAGGTCAGGGTACAAAGAATTGGGTCTTGAGCTTGTTTCTCTTGAGGACAAAATCTCTCGCATGCCCAAGTGACCTCTCATGGAGGAGAAAAGAAAAATGAAAGAATAGGAGATCCCTTCAAAATTTTTCTCGAGGAAGCCCTTATGCAATAGAGGAATGAGATGATGGATAATTTTGCAGAAATCCTTCGATGACTACCAATAGGCGACGCATCTTCTTCGAACGGAGGCGCCGCCACCTTCAAGGTACAAATCAGCTTCGATATTCCTATATTTGAAGGTTAGATAGACACAAATGCTATAGAAAAATGGTTGAATCTACTAGAAGGGTATTTCTCTGTCCATAACTTCTCGAATAGAGAAAATCTTACTTTTGTGCTCCTCAATTCCGTTCCCCATGTCAAGGATTGGTGGGAAAATTTCTGTGAGCAGAAGGAAACAGAGGAACTGTCATTATTTATAGTCATGGTCACATGGGAGTCCTTTAGGGATGCTATTAAGGAACAATACTACCATGTTGAAAGTTATGACGACCTGCATACAAAATGGACCACACTACGGTAGCAAAGAGACCAAGCAGTGCCCGAATTCACAAATATCCTCCATACCTTGCGCACCAAGCTGGGTATTAAAGATTCCAAGTGACATCTGGTGCTCAAGTATCATGATGGTCTGCATATATACATCCAGGCCAAAATGGAGTTTCTAGACATATTATCCTTGGGCATGGCCTACCGATATGCCATCAAAATCAAGCATAAGCTCAAACAAAATACACGACAATTTGGGCTTGGGAACCCATCACAGAAAAAGCCAAGAAAGGGCGGCCCCAACCCGCAGAATAAAGGACAGAGAAAAGACAGACCACGTCATGACAACCAGTTCAGGCCGCAAGCAAATAAGGACACTAGAAAGACAAAGAAAGATACCGGGAGGTGGTGCGACTTCCATAAGAACCCCTTTCATAAGAATGTAGATTTCCGCTCAAACCAGTGACTAGTGGTTGAGGTGAAAGACTCTGAATCAAATGCGGTTTCTAACTCTGAGTTAGAACCACACATGGGTTGAAAAATCATTGATGTAGAACCTAGTGCTACCGTTGCTACCACCAAGCTCCATCCTGGTGAACCAGATGAGCTATAGGAA
>JZKD02S1679919.1:67431-85640 GCA_000966675.3 Picea glauca | reverse complement strand
ACAGAGGCCACTGCTAAGCAGTTGATTTCTCAGCACAAACCATTGTCGCAGATTGGGGTAGTCAATTTCTTAGCACATTTTGGTCAATCCTCTGGTCATTACTAGACACCAAGCTTAACAAATTCACGACCTTCCACCCCTAGACATATGGCCAACTGAGGTCGTAAATCAAATGATATTGCATATCCTACGCATGTATAATTCCAAGCACCCTTGCACATGAGATGTGAGTCTTCCTTATGTCCAACATAGCTACAATTGAGCCCTACATAGATCAACTAGCCAAAACCCTTTCAGGTGGGGTTGGGATTCCAACCATTGGGTCCCATAGATGTTGCACTACCCCTTGCATTCACCTTGACCGACTAATATCCTGCTCCAACTGAAGCTAACAAAGCCACCTGGTTGATTGAGTGGATACATCACATCTGCCAACAGGTTCAATATATCTAATAGAAGTCCACTGACAAGTACAATCAATGCCATGATCAACACCGGGTGCCACATAAGTTTCAGGTGGGAGACAAAGTTGGCTGCATTTGCAGAAAGAATGACTTACCAGACCCCATTGAAAAATTTGCCCACTCCATTATGGTCCATACACCATCACCAAGGCTATGAGTGATAATGATTTTGATCTCAACATTCCTCCTTTCCTTTGTCTGCACCCAATGTTAAACTTGGATCTCCTTTGACCTTATTTCCCACCATTATTGGACACCTCAGAGATAACAAAACAACTAACACCAACATAGCTCAACCCCGAATACATACAACATGAGTCTAGTGATCATATTGTGGACAAACAGGTCAAGGGCACTCACCAACAAAGGATCCATCTTTATCGAGTTGTTAAAGCAGGGCAACTCGTGCACCAAGGCAAGTGTCTCACTTGGGGCCAAATTTAGAAAACAATTCCTCATCTAATGGGGGAACTCAATGAAATGGATACCATTACTTCCTAATGGGGGAGAATTTATCCAGATGGATGTGGGTGGATTCCCACCTATTCTAACTATCTCATTTTGGAGTTTTCCAGTTCGACAATTTTTTCCTAGTTTTCAGGTCCCTAACTTCCGAGTCCGTTTTGAGGCCCTAAACAACATTTTTATGGCTCACCACAATCAAGATATGCAGGGCTTGCCACATGAAACATGTGTAGTCCTCAGATACAAATTTCCAACGTGTTGTCGTGCGCCTAAAACAAATATCATATGCAAAGGTTACGACCTCGAGAAGTTTATGTACTAACTTACCCAAACAGGACCCACATGACTTTTGGCGCTTTATCTCCTAGGGTTAGGTTTTTGGATGTCTAGGGTTTTTGAAATTCCTGTTTATTGTAAAAATTCCTTGAGAGCCTCATTGTAATCATATTTTGGCGAATGAGTGCAGCTGTTACATCTCTTCTCAGAGATAATCCACCACCATTCTAGCAAGCTTGTTTCTGCTACATTTTACAATTTCAAATTATTTCCTTATTGAATAGAAATCAATTTTACTGTATATCTGTTATTATGTGTTAAGCATATTTTGATAATAATATGTATTCATTTTGTTCTTCTCATAAAATACAGATCAGACTAGGAAGAATAATGAGGATTTATTGCAAAGTCATGGTGGGATTAAAAGGACTCCCATGCCTATGAGGTACTTTTTCATGGGCACTAAAAAGAAAACAAGGCTCTAACTAGGATTCCCATGGAAGGAAGGCTCTACTACATAAAGTATGACACACTTATCAACAATGAAGGTTAGTGTGACAATTCAGTGGGGTGGATACTAAGGTGAAATGAACCAAGAAATGGATAATGAAAAAATGCAAGCAGGGAAAAACCTAACCTATATGCCAGTTTTGAGGTCAATACTTGTCAGAATGCATCGATATGATGAACAAATGTCAAAGAAAAAATGTCTCCAAGATCCTTCATATAAGGCCAATATTACTAATCCAGAAATTAATAGATCCAATATAGATAGAAACTTCATAAAATAAGAGGTGCCACTGAATACAAAAGTTGAAAACAACAAACCTGGACTCTACAATATGGTACAAATCACCACATATCCTTACGAATCATGTGTAGTACTAGTTCAAGTAGAGCCCATTGATCAGATCTGACCAAGAGTCTTTTCGATAGTCCACCTAGAAAGTCTCCCAAAAGGGAAGAAAACACAAACCACTGTGTAAGTCTTCCCATAGTATAGAAACCGTAGTCATGGCTTCAAGGATAGCCTCATTTGAAGGTGATTCAAAATCCTAGAAGTCATGCAAACGAGGAGGGTCAACAATCCCAAAGGGTGAATAAAAATGACCATATTCCATATGATGATGAAGGTTCTGGACAAGATTGGCAGAGTCTATCAATGAAGAATCACAAGTACAAGGGCTTGAGGATCTGCAAATAGTGAGATCAGACTCAAAATGAGAGTCAATATCACTCGGGCCAAGAGGGGGAAGTAAGGGCTCCCATGTCCCGTTGAATAACAAAACTTATCAATTACCAAGACCATGTCTCAAGAAGGAAAACATGATTGCACAAGTTCCTGCTCAAAAGAAATTGAACAACAAGGATAAGATGCCACATAATTAACCTGTGGTGGGGTAGAGTCTACATGAATACTAGGAACACATAGAGGGGTAACCTAAACTAACGCTGAATTAGGATGGTGATTATTAGATTCCAGTTGGTCGATAGTGACAATGCTTCCATTATGAGTGAAATTCATCACCCGGAAGAGCACAAACACCACAACATTCATAGCATATACATAATAAGGCTTGAGAAGCATATTGAAATCTAGCGGGCCTTGCACCACTATAACAACAAAAAGGACAGTATTCCCACCTAACGAGATAGGAAAATGAGGAAGAATCCCAAAATATTCACTAGGACGTCTGTCAAAATCCAATAAATCATATGAAGCAGACACAAGTTGAGGAGAACCCAAATATTTCCAAGCCAAGGAGGTTAAAATACTTGCGGAGGCTCCTTGATCCATAATGCATCGGTAAATGTTTTTTGAATTAAATTCAACCCTTATTTGAAAGGGTGCATAGGAAGGAAGGAGAGGCTCAATAAGGTCATTCCAATCAAAGGAAACCATCCTAGGACTTGGAGAGGGTGTGATCGAAGTGAGTGTAATCATCCCCTTGTTCTGAAAGTACTAAACATGAAATGCTAAAAACATAGTCGGTAGACACATGACTTCCCATCAGAAGAGTGGGATCAACCAAATATTGCATCGATGTGATCACTTTGGTAGACTTGTCACTCTCCAAGAGAAGAGTGGTATCAGATGAGGATTGCATTGACACAACCACTTCCTCAACCACAGGAGGAACATGCTGCGAGACAACATGGTTTGAAGGTGCATCACCCCCCCCAAAAAGAGTGGGGTCAGCCGAAGATTGAATCAACACAACCACTTCATCAACCAAAGGCTATAGACTATGAGGAAACCTTAGAAGGCTCAGAATCAGAAGAGCTTCAGACAAGGACCAAAATCTTTGTGCCTTTAGAAGGACATGGCATAAATGAGTAAGGTGATCTCCCTTGCAAAGATTACAAGGGAATTGAGGGTTACGTCCTATCCATCTAGGTTTCTAAATAGAATCAATGCCCCCAGCATGACTAGCAATGGTTGGTTTCTTGTACTCAACATGAATCACAGAGATTGTTGACAACTATCCCACATGACTAGTAGAGGTTGGTGATTGGTCAATAAAATGACTTGCAGAGGCTACATACCTATCGCCAATATGACTAGTAGTGACTAGATTTCCCCCCCCGACATGATTTATAGAGGTTGGTTGATTTCCCCCAAAATGAATTACAGAGGTTGGGTGTTGGTATTCAACATGAATTGCAGAGGTTGATGACCTATATACAACATGACTCACGAGTCACATAAGTTTATTATTTATTCTTCTTATTATTACTCTTTATATTTCATTTATACTTCCAGTTAATAGTAGCTAGAATTTCACTAGAGAAGGTAGAAGGAGGCGGAGAAGACTTTGATGACAAAAGAACATCAACATGATGCCCATGACATAAGGTGCTTAACTAAGAAGCATCAAGAACATTCAAGACATTTGGAATGGTACCCAACCAAACTGACAGTCCTACATTCAACCTAGGAATGTTCAAAATGGCCATCAAAGGGACACCAACGTTTTCAAAAATAGGAAAAGCACAAGAATACACTTGCCAAGGGGTTCCTTGGTTGGCATGATTAGGAAATTTTTCCATGAAGATCTTATGCATAGGTTCTTCCCTTGCGACATCATTCAAGTCCTTACAAGTCTCATACACTGACTTTGGTAAATCAATGGTATAAAAAAATACGCCTATAAGGAGGTGGCTCCATGTTTCTAAGTGGAAGACATGAAAGATCTCATGACAGAAGGAGTGGGCGGTCTACCACCTTAGGTCAGAGACCCAAAGAAATGTTTGATTAAATCGTTATGGAAAACTAGGGAGCACAAAGCACACCACTAAGAAGAAAATCCTAAAAAGATACAAGCCAAACAAATGACCCTTTTGAATGCTTCTAACCCAGGGAGATGAAGTCTTGATCGTCCAAAGAATTCATAAAGGAAAATGACTGGATAGGAGAAGCAGTTTTCTAGACCTTCGACTGACGGTCCCTTTGGGTGTCGCCTAAAGAGTAAATAATCCGCCTCATGTACCGCAATACACCCCTCGTAGTCACCTATGTGTCAACCTATATAATGGAAAATATGCCACCAACTTGTAATCAACAACCAGGGGGTATAGTCGACAACTGGGTGAGTGTACGGGTAGGGTAACTAAGGCTGAAGTTCCTCCTAAGGCATGAAACACAACATGGCCATAATCACTCTTAGAGTACCTTGTGTTATCTCCTCAAATAAATCAATCGAGATTTTTCATTTTAGGTGATAGGGAGTCTTTTAAAAAGGTACTTTTTAAATTTTTAAAGGTTCATTTTTCGAAGCTTTACTCATGTAATAAGGTTTAAATAAAATTTCGTTTAGTCTGTTTTTGATCAAATTCAAATCTTAGGTTTCGGTGGCTTATGAGAACATACCGATTGTTCATTAGCCACTGAAAGCCTTAGCTTTTAGAAGCTTAAATAAAGAAATCTAAGGCCATTTTAGCCACTAAAATCGTTGAAGCAAGTAAAGACCAAGTACATCACATCACATGTTTCAAACGACGGGTTTGACATTTCCATGATTGCATAAGCCACCGAAAGGACTGGAGAAGGAACCGTTCACGATCGGAAATCTGATCCCACTATGATATGAGCGAATCTATCCTGATCGCTATATCATTAAGTCATACGTCATTGTACTTCCCATTGATTTAATTTATTCACCATGACTTCTGCACATCATCAACTGTTTCGTCGCACTCCTTGCAATCAATGCCATGATTCTAAAACTCTCCCCAGTTATCTCAATTTTAGCTTAGCCAAGCCAATTATTGCTAAGTTTACGCACTATAAATCTGCTCGAAATCCACTCCTTCGATCACAGGTGTGTGAAAACGTTGTGGAAAATGAAGAAAGGAAAGTTGACATTGAGGAAGGAGCTTAATGACATCGATTACCTGGAATCCCATCCCAAGGTATGTCAAATGTTCAAGGACGCAGGGTGTTATAATTTTTATAAAAAATTACAGAGCTTTCGTCAGCAGGTGGCAAAGGCTTCATCTCTAAATTTCGATGGAAAGAAAGCAATCATCGGTTGGGATGAATTCAAAATTGATGAAGCCCTCATAGTCGAAGTCACAGAGCTTCCCATGACTGGAGAGAAATGGTTTAAAACCACTGTGATTAAGAATGTTGAGTTCATGACTTATTTAAAACCAGAACACAAGGGTTTGATTTGGAAGAAAGATATTCCTATATCTTTCCTTGAAGAGAAATGGAAATAGTTATTGAGGGCTATAATGGTTTATATAACCTGTGAACGACGATACAACAGGGTGATGATTTATCATTTCAAACTTATAAACCATTTGACAGGTAGAAACCCACTTAATCTTCCCTATTTCCTCCAGCGAATCTTATCCAAGATGGCTCATCAAGTCAAGGCCAAACCCAGTCAAGTTTCAGGTAGATTATCCCACCATAGTTTAATCAAACTATTGCTGTTGTAAAGAAAGGGTAAAGAATGGAATTATTTCCTACTCTGGAATGATTTCCGGACTGAGGTTCAGCCAGAGGGAAAAAAGAGTCCTCATTCCAAGTAATCCTCCACTCCCAGAAGTGGAAAGAGAAGGAGAATAGCTATCTCTCCAACCCCAGTCAATCAACCCTCTCTTTCCCCTAAGTTGAGCAAAATGAAAAAGAAATTGAATTTTAACAGTAAGGAAGAAGAGGTCAGTGAAGTCCTAGGGAACAAAAACATTCTCAATCTCCCTTAATCAGACTCAGAAGATGAAGAGCAGCAATTGGAAATAGGGCATGAGGATTCAGTTACCACAGGGCGTGACAACTTTGTTTTTATGGAAATATACACAACAAGGCAGGAGAACCTTCCATCACCTACTCCCCAAGAAGAACAAGAGCCACAAGTTGTAGAGGCCTCATCCAACAAACGAGTGAAGCATAATAAATTAAAGGATATCAAGATGCTTAAGAAGAAGCTAGCTGAGAAAGAGGTACTTGAAAGGGTAATAAAAACTAGGTATGAAACCCTATCAAAAAACTTTGCAGAAATAAATTCAGCTTTGGAAAGACTAGCCCATGAAAGCATAAAGGAGAAGAAAAAGAAAAACAAGATTGTAAAGGACTACAACAAATTATGGAGAGTAGCCCAGGGTTTGGAGAAAAAGGTCAGGGCTTTGAGGAAAAAAACAATGGCTTCAAAACATCAAGCTCATGCTTCTCTTGAGACCCTTACAGAGGTGGCAGTTCAATGCAATGAACCAGAAGTAGCCAGTAACCCCACAAATCTTGAGCAATATACAAAAACCTAAAAAGATCAGCCCTCAGGCATTTTTGAGCTGAGACAAGGGTATTTTTGAAAATTTGATAATATCAGGTTTTGGTAGCTTAGGAGAACATATCGATTGTTCATTAGCCATCGAAAGCAGATCTTTCAGTAGCTAATCGACCCAGATTCCATTTTCCCTAACTACCGAAAGCACTGATAAGGCATAAAGCTAATGTTTTTGCACAGATCCAAGTTTTTCTTGCTCAAAGGACTCAAAAATGGTTCCAATCATTGGAAGATAATTAATGACATCTTTATCAAGTGTTTGTTTTGGTTTTGGAGATGTTTTAAAAGACAAAAAAGGTAAGCAACGATTAGCTATTGTCAAGGAGATAAGACTGTTGACTGTCAACAGGTGTCAAGCTCGACTCCTCCCATATCACATGAGATCCAACAACCTCGGAAGGCTTACTACACCTGCCTAGAATGTGAAGAACTTAAAGAGCAGTCGAGAAGTTGAATTGATCTAGACTACTTAAGACAATTATTGATTTTCTATATTTGGCAAAGTTTGATCCAGTAATATAGGATTTAGAAACTGTTTGTAAAAGGATATAAAGCCAAGAACATATGATGAACAAGGGGTTCAATTTTGAGTTCTACAATCTACTTTTTTTGTATGAAAGACACTTTATTTAATATATTAAGCCTACAAGCTTCTTTCATTTGCTATTGTCAGACTCTCCTTCATCTTTGTCTATGAATATGAGTTTAAATTGTTCTTTTGTCTATGTTTAATGGTCCCATGGTAACTGCCATCTTACTTTTGAGTGTTAAGCAAGAATCATAAGAATCTTTGGCTAGTTTGTTGACCCATCATATATATTGCCTATGTATGTTCTGGTTAACTAATTGGTTTTCTTATCCATTTGTTTTACAAACCTATCTGATAATGGCTCTTGAAGGCCTTGTATTGCATGAATATAGCTAGACTGTCTTGAAGGTATGATCCAGAGATTAGGATATTCATATTGATCCAAACCCACACTTATCATTAAGAAAATAGTTATCAAAAAGATTAAGTTACTAGGCATCTCTGACATACATCCGAGGATATTTTCCTGGAGTGATAACAAATTAACACTGTTGCTGGGGAGAGGATATCAAAGCTCCGCTTCCCTGGGAGATGAAAAGATCCAACTTTGATGATAGACAAAGTTTGGACACATTTTTGGGTTGTAACCATCTATCTGGCAACTCCATTGAAACGAAGTGGCTCTGAGAAGAGCTCACACTAGGGAAAACCAAGAAAGACCACTGGCAGCACCAGTTCTAGATCCTGAGAAGATCATTAGAAGGGGAAAATATTTGCAAAGAAAAACTTCTGGATCTGCAAGAGCATCTAATCCAAGTATTTCAACAAACATCTCTTCTTTTATATCTAAAGAACCTCTTATCGAGTCCCCTTCTGCTGAAACTTCTAGTTCTCAGAAAATTGAAATTGTGTCGGAAAGTTTGAAGGGTGAGGAGCCTTCAATTTCCTATGATGTTATAGATTATATTTCTAAGCATGTTATTACATCCCATTCGAGAGAAGAAGTTGTAGGATCCCCTCAGAAAAAGGACTCTTCCTCTTCTTTGAATTCTTCACCAACTAAGACTATAGAGGGTATATTCCATACTCATACTAGTCTACCCATTCTTGAAGATATTTTACAAGATATTTCCTCTAAAGGTGAAGAAAACTTATCCTTACTGCTCGATTAGTTTTACAGAGCCTCTTATTTTCCACCTTATTCGGGAAATTTTTCCTAGGGTAGTCATCCTACCAGTGTTTCTCCTTCTTTCCTCAGTGAAGTAAGACAACCATTGTTTATAAGCTCACCTATCCCATTTCAACCTTCATCTTCTGAAGATTCTTTCTTTGCATCATCCCCCAAGATTTCCATGGCTGTCCCTTTGACCAAGATGGAACAGATCTTAGCAAATAGGTATTCCCGTCTTGTGTTACCCAATCCCTTATCAACCATGCCAATAGGAGATTATCAGAAATATATGCCGAAGTTTACCGGATCCGAGGATTATACTACTGAAGAACATATAGAAGATTTTTATGCTTATGCTGAGAACATTAACATTTCAGAAGAAGATGTTTGGACTAGAATTTTTGTGCAGGGTTTGGATGGCCAAGCCAGGAAGTGGTTCAAGGAACTACCAGCAAATTCAATGACATGTATTGAGAAGTTAGATGAAGTGTTTTTGAAACACTGGGGAGAAAGAAGAGATCTCTTGTATTACATCTCTGAATTCAGAAATCTAAGAAGAGAAAATGGAGAGTCAGTCTCAGACTTCACCAAAAGATTCAATAAGATGTTCGACAAGATCCCTGCAGAGATCAAGCCAACTGATGCATCAACAAAGATCGCATACTCTTATGCTTTTGATCCATAATTTTTCTTAATCCTTAGAGAAAGAAGATCAACCACACTCGCTTTAATGCAAGATGCTTCTCTTGGGGTTGAATCTAATATTATGGAATCTCAGAAACTTAAAGGAAAATTTGAGAGAAATAAGTCTTCTACTAACCCCCCTTCTTCTTCAAATACCAAAATGGAAAAGATGGCCAAGATGTTGGATAACTTGACCTCCTAAATGTCGAAATTGAAAATTCAGAGTCAGCAACCAACGAGAATTAAAGAGCCTAATTCTTATTCTCCCAAGAATCTTAATGCATTCCCTTACAAAAGGAACAACCAATAGGTCCAGCTCCTTCAAAGAGACAAGAATGCAGTTGATGCTCAAAGAATCAGGGCCCCCTTCCAAAATGCAATGCTAGAAGAAGAGCATGAGCTACCTCATGACGAAGTTGAAGAAGAAGATGACATCAATTGCTTTGGGGATGAAAATGATTCCTCCTTTTTGATGCAAATGGATTATGAGGAAGCCCAGATGGACAAAGAGATTCATGAGGAAATCATTGAAGAATATTTTTATCAGACAAATGATCAACTAGGTTACAATTTAAGATCTGAGACTGCTGCTCCAAAGCCATTGCTTGCTGCTCCCAGGAAGAAGAAAGAAGTTGCTGCCAAGCAGCTTGCTGCTCCTGTAAAGCAGACCTCCACTCTTGCAAAACATAAAAAAAATAAATTGTAGCCCCAAGACAAAGAGAAAATCATCCTCAGAGCTCCTCCTAACGAGGTAAAAACTTCCGATAGATTATCATACTCTTTCAATTTTGAATCAGAAATTCAAAAAGTAAAAATACCTATGCCATTGATTGAACTTATGAAGAATGACATTTTCAAGTTTTCTATCCTGAAGTCCCTTGAACCAAAGACTCCTCCAGCTTTCGATTACATAAACCTACAAGATGACAAGCCAACAGTGACTATATGATGCAGGAGCATCTCTCCATGCAGCCAGCCAACCAGCAGCCACGTCAACACGCACGCATTCAAAGATGAAGAGAGGCGTAACCTCAGTTAAAATTGGAAATGAATGTAATTGAATGTTCTAGGCTGGTGAGCCATGGAATCCGTGCCTTTGTGCAGGCATTAGATAGGATTGGCTTTAATGCAGATCGGCTGAGATCTAGATCCAGGCGCTAGACTAGACAACTATTGAATGTAATTAATTTGAGTAGGTAGACCCGGAGGGAAGCGCTCGATGAGCCCCTCAGGTAAAAGAGATTTATGATATCTCATTAGTAGAAGTCAGGTAGATGGTAGAGTAGAAAAAAAAAGATCCAAGGAGAGCTCATGAATACCATTGTAAAATACAGGCATTTGCCATTGTTAATATAACAGAGCAGTTTTCTGTCATATATGCATGTCTGTGTGTGTGTTCCATATATATATGTGGTGAATGTATGTTATGTGGATGCATTCTGTAGGGGTTTGTGTGATTTTAGGATTGAGAGGTCTTTGAGGCTTCATATCAAGAGGATGTGATAGAACACTGAGGGTTTTGCGGGACGGTGCACTGAGGATGCACTTCTGAACTCTGAGGAGTCAGACAAAGACGTGCTGAGGCACATGACTGGAATCATCAACTCAGGAGAAGAATACCTGTGAGGTTGTTGAACACCTCAGGAGGTAAGGCTGTGTAGATTAAACACAGTTGCAGACAGAATCACTGAGGATTCTGTAGAAGCTCTGCCAGGTGGGCATTGAGCATAAGCACGAGGTGCTGGAGGAAGAACTCTGTTGAGAGTTTGAAGATAGGAGTCAGAAGCTCTGCCAGGTGGGAATTGAGTGTATGCATGCAAGGAGTGCACAGAGGAAGGAACTCTGCTATGAGTTCAAAGGAAACAGAATCACTGAGGATTCTGGAAGGCTCTGCCAGGTGGGTATCGAGCAAGCGCATAGGTGCATGGGAGGACAGAACTACTGAACGTTCTATGGAGAAGAGACTCCGCCAAGTGGGCATCGAGATATTGTGCAGACGACACAGAAGAGGAGATAACTCTTTGAGTTCTGTGTTGTGAAGGGAGAGTCCACAGAAGGGCCTTCACTGGGTTGTTGAATACTCAAGAGTACTCAAGAAGAGGCTTGAGTAGAAGGATAGCCAGGAGGGCATCCATTTCATTCTCCATCTGAGGGAGAATAAGGATAGAAACCCCTTAGGGGCCTGAGTGATTATATAAGCTCAGGAGGGACAACACCGTGTGTGCGTAGAGGTTCTGCAAGGAGTGAAGATTCCAGAACCCTTTAAGGATTCGAGAGTAAGAATTCAGGAGGAGACAACGTTCTCATATGTGTAGCGAGACTCCAAGTCGAAGAGTTCGCAGGCATAAAGGAAGCACAAAGGTTGAAGCCTCTGGGAATGGGAGATTCTTCCAAGCATAGGAAGGAAAGAAACACACAAAGCTCAGGAGGAGTAGTGACAGCCGTTTGATCGGCAGGAGGATAGTTTCTAGACCGTCGAGTAGTTCACGTCCAGGAGGAGTGCCAGAAGAAGCACATAGGTGAGGAGGATTGATAGCCGTCGGACCTCACCCGGAAATTCCGTAAGCCATCGGATCGGTAGAAGTTGTGCATAGTTTATCCTCAGGAGGAGGAATGCACAAGGAAAACAGATATGGATCGTTCGTTCGGGAGTGGATGCATGTCACGAGATCACCCATCTCAGGGACTTGGGCACCGGAGGTTAGGAGAGGAATTCATTCAACTTCACGAGTGGTGAGGAGGCAAGAGCTCCATGGTGTGGGGCCTAGCTGACGTCATCTCGGGAGCTCATGAGTAGAAGGGCGGAGAGATTAGCGTCAAGAATCGTGAGGCGTGAGGATGCGAGGTGGAAAAGAGGCGCGAGAATATTGGAGCCATCCTTTGACAGAGGGCACGTGGCATAGATCAAGATATCTTGCGAGCTCGGGAGTTCACAGGTTGAAGGCCCAAGTGTTGGGTGTCCCAAGTCGCAAAGACGCAAGGGGCGAGAGGGAGATAGCTATTGGATCTAGACCATTGGAGGACAAGTGGCATCAACATATCGTGAACTCGGAGGTTCGCAGGATGGAGCCGCAAAGATTTGAGCCAAGAGTTGCGAGGTCGCAAGAGGTGATATCTCAGCAACCACCGATTTACATGTGGGACCGCTGATTAAGTGGAATACAGGTGTCAGAGATTGGGGATCTCATGAGTTCAGGGCTCGCAAGTTAAAAGCCCAATTGTTGGAAGGTTCAAGTCGTGAGGTGCGAGGTAGCGAAGGTGCGACAGGAGAGTATCGGAGTCTCGTCACATCGGGACTCAGAAGACGGAGGAATCAGTGTTTGGGGCCGTGAGGGTCGAAGGCGCGAAGTGGCGAATCACAAACGCGTGATAGCATTGTATCGGTGCTCGGTACATCGACTATCAGGAACTGGAAGCCCGAGGATTTGGTATAGCGAGTGGCAAAGTCACGATAGGGCGAAGCCACGATAACTAAGAAGTCCCGGCAGGGGAAAAGTCAGCGAGTTGACTGGAGCATCAGATCTCGGGGATCCGAGGGTATAGCGCCCGATTGTTGGACTCGCGAAGCCGCGAGTTCCGATCCCTCGAAAGTAAAGAAGAGAGGATCAAGAAGGGAAGAGTCTGTGGGTATTGGAAAGTCCCGATAAGGGATTTGAGGAGCGTTTCAGCTCTTCAGGCCGAGGGAAGAGAAGGTCCTGGGATAGAAGACATGCTTGGGGTGGCAGCTCTGCATCAAGTGGTATCAGAGCTTGTCTCTGTTTGTATATTTCAGACAGAGGGAGGAGTGAAGAAAAGAAAAAAGCACTCTGATACACATGAAGTGGTATCAGAGCTTGTCCCTGTTTGTATACTTCAAACAGAGGGAGGAGCAGGAAGAAGACAGAGCGCTGGAGGACTCTGTAATGATTGTTTGCAAGTAGGCAACAATCAAGGAGACAGTCAACAGGACTGTGAGAAGATGAAGCTGGAACAATCAAGGATGAAGAGTGACAGTGGTAGATCTGTCAGGGAGGCAGTAAACATGGCAAGATGGATACTGAAGGCCATAAACATGCTGAAAGGAAGATCTCAAAGCTAATGAATGCAACAGAAATGGATAAGGAGCTTGCTGACATAAAGAGAGAGATGGAGGAGCTCAAAATGAAGATACGGTAGAATAAAAAGCAGAGATGGGTTTATGAATGGCCCATGCAGAAGCTGAAGGCAAGTTGGCCAGTCAAGTAGTTGATGGTCATGAGACAATGCAGGCTGTTGAGAAAATGGTTGAGGTATGATGAAAACCTTAAGGCCACAGAGGAAGAGATGATTGATCACTGTTGGCTAGAGACTGGAAAGGGTCTCAATGATTGGGATGATGAAGAAGATAAATTGGGATCGTTTGAGGATCTCATAGACTGCCAGAAGGGCAACGAAAGCGTATTGGACTGCCAGGTGGGCAGAGATGAAGACTTGGGACCATCTCGAGGTCTCATGAAGGGTTCAATTCAGCAAGGATTGCTGATGATGTTGGGATCGATTGATCTCATAGTCTGCCAGGAGAGCAGCAGAGACATCTCATATTTCCAGATGGGCAGGGATGAGAAGATGAGACTATCTGAGGGTCTCATAAACTCAAAAATGAGTTGGAATCAACCAGGGGAGATGACAAGGCAGATGAGCTCAAAGGTGAGTTTGGATCAGCAGATGCAGTTGACAGAGGAGGAAGATCAGGATGGTCTTTTGATGACTGGGGAAATTGGAGTATTCCTACCATGTGCCCCAGAGGAGGCAGAAATTCGTGTTGCAGATGATGAAACAACAGAACAACCACAGTTGGAGATGACTGTCAAAGGGAATTCAGAGAAGACTTTGGAAGCTTCCCAAGCAGAAGCAGAAGCTAAAGAAGTTGTAGCACTGAAGCTAGCAGCGAAGGAAGTCGAAGAGCAGGCAGGCATATTTATCACTCCATGGGAGATGGAGCTGAAAATGTTGGAGGATTGGTTGAACAATCCAGGGCCAACAAGAGAACTGACAGAAATCGATCTGTTAGAGAAGGAGATGACTGAGCAGCAGAACGGTCAAGAAGAGATTGCAGAGCTGAAGTCGGTAGCAGAGTGGCAACTTGAGGCCACAGATGAAGATGGAGATAAGGATGAAGATGAAAAAGATGGCATGGAAGATCATAGTGACCTGCCCAATGGCCAAAAATTTTTGCAGCTGAGGAGACTGCAACAACAGAGACAACCACTGGAGCAGCTGGACAAAGTGATCGAGGAAATTAGAAAGCTAATGTTGAAGTCAGCAGGCACTGCTAGCAAGGAGCAGCTAGGCAGAAGGGAAGCATCAACAACACAATGGAAGCAGCAACAACAACAAAATGGAGTGGATGAATATCTCCAAAGATTTGTTTGTGATCCAGGAGGATTTCCAACAGCTTAGAGGAGAAGCTCATGAGCAGGGGCTCATGATTTTTACAGCTGTGGAGTATGATGCAGGAGCATCTCTCCATGCAACCAACCAACCAGCAGCCACGTCAGCGCGCACGCATTCAAAGCTGAAGAGAGGCATAGCCTCATTTAAAATTGGAAATGAATGTAATTGAATGTTCTAGGATGGTGAGCCATGGAAGCTGTGCCTTTGTGCAGGTGTTAGATAGGATCGGCTTTAATGCAGATCGACTGAGATCTAGATCCAGGCGTTGGACTAGACAACTATTGAATGTAATTAATTTGAGTAGGTAGACCCGGAAGGAAGCGCTCGATGAGCCCCTCAGGTAAAAGAGATTTCTGATAATCTCATTAGTAGAAGTCAGGTAGATGGTAGAATAGAAAAAAAAAGAGCCAAGGAGAGCTCAGGAACACCATTGTAAAATACAGGCATTTGTCATTGTTAATATAACAGAGCATTTTTCCTGCATTATTCTGTCATAAATGCATGTCTGTGTTTGTGTTCCATTTATATATGTGGTGAATGTATGTTATGTGGATGCATTCTGTAGGGGTTTGTGTGATTTCAGGCTTGAGAGGTCTTTGAGGCTTCATATCAGGAGGATGTGACAGAACGCTAAGGGTTCTGCAGGCCGGTGCACTGAGGATGCACTTCTGAACTATGAGGAGTCAGACAAAGATGTGCTGAGGCACAGGACTAGAATCATCAACTCAGGAGAAGAATACCTATGAGGTTGCTGAACACCTCAGGAGGTAAGGCTGTGTAGCTGAAACACAGTTGCAGACAAAATCACTGAGGATTCTGTAGAATCTCTACCAGGTGGGCATTGAGCGTAAGAACGAGGTGCTGGAGGAAGAACTCTGTTGAGATTTTGAAGATAGGAGTCAGAAGCTCTGCCAGGTGGGCATTGAGTGTATGCACACAAGGAGTGCACAGAGGAAGGAACTCTGCTATGAGTTCAAAGGAAACATAATCACTGAGGATTCTGGAAGGCTCTGCCAGGTGGGTATCGAGCAAGCACATAGGTGCACAGGAGGTCAGAACTACTGAACATTCTGTGGAGAAGAGACTCCACCAAGTGGGTGTCGAGATATTGTGCAGACGACACAAAAGATGAGAGAACTCTTTGATTTCTGTGTTGTGAAGGGAGAGTCCACAGAAGGGCCTTCACTGGGTTGCTGAATACTCAGGAGTACTCAAGAAGAGGCTTGAGCAGAAGGATAGCTAGGAGGGCATCCATTTCATTCTCCATCTGAGGGAGAATAAGGACAAAAACCCCTTAGGGGCCTGAGTGATTATATAAGATCAGGAGGGATAGCACCATGTGTGCGCAGAGGTTCTGCAAGGAGTGCAGATGCCATAACCCTTTAAGGATTCAAGATTAAGAATTCAGGAGGAGGCAACATTCTCATACACATAACGAGACTCCAAGTCGAGGAGTTCATAGGCAGAAAATAAGCACGAAGGTCGAAGCCTCTGGGAATGGGATATTCTTCCAAGCATAGGAAGGAAGGAAACACACGAATCTCAGGAGGAGCAGTGACAACCGTTCGATCGGCAGGAGGACAATTTCTGTACCATCGAGCAGTTCACATCCAGGAGGAGCGCCAGAAGAAGTGCACAGGTGAGGAGGATTGATAGCCATCAGATCTCACCTAGAAATCCCGTAAGCCATCGGATCGAGAGAAGTTGCGCATAGTTTAGCCTCAAGAGGAGGAGCGCACAAGGAGAATAGATCTGGACCGTTCGTTTGGGAGTGGACGCATGTCACGAGATCACTCATCTCGGGGACTCGGGCACCAGAGGTTAGGAGAGGAAGTCATTTGACTTCACGAGTGGCGAGGAGGCGAGAGATCCATGGTGTGGGGCCTAGCTGACATCATCTCAGGAGCTCGTGAGTAGAAGGGCGGAGAGCTTAGCGTCAAGAGGCATGAGGCGCGGGGACACGAGGTGGCGAAGAGGTGCGAGAAGATTGGAGCGATTCGTTGACAGAGGGCACGTGGTAGAGATCAAGAGATCTCGCGAGCTTGGGAGTTTGCAGGTTGAAGGCCCAAGCGTTGGGTGTCCCAAGTTGCGAAGATGCAAGTGGCAAGAGGGAGATAGCTGTTGGATCTGGACCATTGGAGGACAAGTGGCATCGACATATCGTGAACTCGGAGGTTTGCGGGACGAAGCCACAAATATTTGAGCCAAGAGTTGCGAGGTCGCGAGAGGTGATATCTCAGCAACCACCGATTTACGTGAGGGACCACTGATTAAGTGGAATACAGGTGTCAGAGATCGGGGATCTCGTGAGTTCGAGGCTCACAAGTTAAAATCCCAATTGTTGGAAGGTTCAAGTTGCGAGGCGCGAGGTAGTGAAGGTGCGACAGGAGAGTATCGGAGTCTCATCACATCGGGACTCAGAAGACAGAGGAATCAGTGTTTGGGTCCGTGAGGGGAAAAGGCACGAGGTGGCGAATCACAAACGCGTGATAGGATTGTATCGGTGCTCGGTACATCAACTATTAGGAACTAGAAGCCCGTCGATTTGGTATAGCGAGTGGCGAAGTCGCGATAGGGCGAGGCCACGATATCTAAGAAGTTCTGACAGGGGAAAAGTCAGCGAGTTGACTGGTGCGTTGGATCTCGGGGATCTGAGGGTATAGCTCCCTATTGTTGGACTCGTGAAGCCACGAGTTCCGATCCCTCGAAAGTAAAGAAAAGAGGATCAAGAAGGGAAGAGTCTGTGGGTATTGGAAAGTCCCGATAAGGGATTTGAGGAGCGCTTCAGCTCTTCAGGCCGAGGGAAGAGAAGGTCCTGGGATAACAAACGTGTCTGGGGTGGAAGCTCTACGTCACTATAGGACCTATGGTAGAATATCAAGACGACTCTTGTCCAGCCTTCTACATATCCCTAAATATCCATGACAAGATCCTTCACAACTGCTTGCTTGATTCGAGAGTGTCACACTATCTTATGCCTAAAGGAATGATGGATGAACTTGGGCTTTCCATCACAAAACCTTATCATGATCTCTTCTCTTTTGACTCTAGGAAATTCAGATGCCTCGACCTCATAAAAGACCTTGTTATAAACCTTGCCCAATTGCCAATGAGAAACATGGTAATGGACGTTGTAGTGGCTGATATCCCACCCAAGTTCGGCCTCCTCTTGTCATGTTCATGGAGCAAAATACTGGGGGGTACCTTGCAGATGGATCTTTGGTATGCCACAATCCCGGTGTTTGGAGGAGAGCTAAAGAGACTTTACAGAGAGAATCAACTTGCCTACATCATTAGTGATGGGAATGATCCAGGTGGATATCGGGGGCCACCCATCTTTTCCAAATGGCTCAAAACAGTTTTCTGGCCATTTTGGCAATTTACTATTTTTAGCAGGTTTTAACTTCCGGGGCCAT
>JZKD02S1679919.1:27574-48513 GCA_000966675.3 Picea glauca | reverse complement strand
TTTCTTATTCTCTTGTTCACATGTCTAAATGACTCCCATAGACCTCTTTTTATATGATAAAAAGATGGTTATTTAGTTTGGGGACGAGCTACAAGGGGTAAAATGGTTAGGAAACCCTCCATAGCCCATAAACTCCGCTAGAATCCGCGTAATTATATATATATATATATTTGCAACTTTTGGAGGTAAATGCATGATACTTAGCATGTAGAAAGCGTATGTATGCGGTATAACTAGCATGCAACACACGTGTGTATGGAGGATCATAGTGAAACAAGGTGCATACATTGTCCAAAAAGTGTTTTTTTAGAAGGAAACCTCAGTAGTATGTTTGGAAAATTATGTAAATGGATGGGCCAATGTCTTGGATGTATAGATGTGGTATTTTTGGACTATAACACCCAAAAATCCTTAACTATCAACTAATTACTTCTTCCTTAGTTCAACACCTTCTAGTTCTTACCCAATTCAGGAACTTAATATATAGATTAGAACCCATTACCCAGTTCAAGAAATTAATATATAGATTAGAAACCATTACCTAGTTCAAGAACTTAATATACAGATTAGAGGCCACTCCTCCACACTAACTAAGATAAACAAGCCCAAGAGAACTTGACACAGGCAGGAGAACCACCCACACTACAAACAAAGCATAAGTCTCACCCATCCAACATAGACGAAATATATAGTTAAGAAATACCCCATAAGGAGCCCAAACAAACCAAGGGCAAATTATCCTACATTGATTTATTTCCTCATGCTCATTACTGCAGTTCAATACCTTATAGTTACTCCTTCTGCAGTTTAGCCCCTTCTTGTTTCGATTTCACACTTGTGCAGGTGGACTACTCATATACTAAGTATAATTTCTATAAAGGAACTCGTTTGGGATTCTGAATATGAAACTATCATTGAGTAGCCTCTGATTTACGATGGATCTCTATAACATAACAATTGATACTCTTGACTTTATTTCTTTCTTGACATGAGTGAAATACAAAGTGTCAATTAATAAGGAGGGCATTTGTGTAGATAATCCCACTTGACTAATTTCATCAAGTACTTAGAGGGAGACAAAGAGACAAACTCTTAAATGTAAGAAAACCCACTTCGCCTACACCACTCATTAGTGGGACAACCACAAAAACTACAATAATCAGTGGGTTGTTCCAAGGAATGAGAGATTCACACCGGTTGAGACATCAGATTAGTGTCCCACCTTTCCCAAACTTATGGGACAAGGCTTTCCTAATTATGCTCGACTATAGTACCTTCGTGACAAGGAAGCACATTCAAATCCAGTGTCTTGAGTTACCCATATTAATTACAACAAAGGATTTTTTAGAATCTATACTTTCTATTAAGTAACAAATCAAATAGAATTAGTAGACTCACTCCTTAGTTGAAAGCATCACAATATCCAGTGCCGTTCGCTCCAGTTACTCTATAGTTCACAACAAAACAATTTCTAGTAAGTACCCAACTAGAGGACGCTAACTAACTGCATCATATCCCCATTAGTACCACTCACTCCAATTACTCTATGGGTCACAAAAAAATACATTGACCATAAGGAGACCCACTTTTACCTTCTACAATATTTAAAAAGAACTTAGTGATCGAGAGCTACACCCAACCTTGTAGGAATGCACCATCATTTATAACCTTTTTGGGATTAACACTTGCCTAAATATGATTGAAGTGTTATATCGAGTCACTTTTGATGTGGCAGAAAAGGGATTCTAGAAGGATATGTTCCCCTCCTTATCAAATTGCATCCCTAATTTGAGCCAAAAATATATAATCTTTGGTAGGATTACAACACTCTAGCTACAACTCCTTTGCATTAGAAGGCATAATCACTTGACTCTTTGGGGCAAGCCCAACCTCTCAGAGTAACACTCCTAATGAGATACTTTCTCTCTACAGTCAATACAACTACTCCCATCCCACTTCAATAGCTAAGTGAAACCCATTCAAAGGATTCACTCCCCTAATAGTCATTTTGTTTTTATAGAGAGCTTCCACCCGCAGAGGTGTTCTCCTCCATCCAAACTGTTATCCACATAAAGCTCAGGAATAGGTCTTGAAACCATTACAAGCCATGGTATAGGCCTTCACTTAGTCCTTATCTTACTCCCAACCTTACATACCACATTATATTTACTTACATTAGTCTTTTCACTTGCTCGCGGTTCTATTTAGAAAAAATAGACAATGAAATCATTTAGGTTCGTGACATGCTACCTAACTCTAGCTAGAGATACCACCTGCCTATAGATTTAATGCAACCCAAATTAGCACTTAATATACAACCTATTTTCCTAGAGGCTACCTCGAAGAGATACCATAAGGTCTATTGGGTGCATTAAAGGTGTTGGGTTACATTCGTGGGGTTAAAGTGTGAATGGATTTTCAAGTCAATTGAAGCGAAGAAAGCCTTACTGGGGCTGTTTTTTGTTAAGGAATGAAAATGTAGGATACCAAAGATATAATATAATGGGGGTAGGTTCTATGTTTTCTATTTCCTTCGGTAGAAATAACCTTGTTGAGCGGGTATATTGACTAAGAAAATAAGGAAATAATGACGAATGAAGCGAGAAACAACTTCTTCTTGGGAGTTGGGATACAAGTGATATAAAGAACCTATCTAAGAGAGGAGAAATTTCAAACCTTTCCTTGGCTCTCTGGAACTAGGGGAATCCCTCAAGTTATCTAGCTGACCCACAGTTCCCTATAACTCTAGAACATACCTATGCAATGCCTATAATTAAAAATGAAGGGACCAATTACAAACTCCCCTTGTGACCAAGTACAAACTCCATTTGGCTAACGACCAACTGTATGTCAGAAGACCCTATAACTAGGGGAATCCTCATAACTATCTAGTAGGAACCAGTGCATAATGAGTTCATAATAAAGTAAGTAACTGTACTATAAAACCAATAAGTAGGGAATGTCACCGTAGGGGATCTAATGGATTGTAGTGGTAGAGAGAAAATTTTCTTCCAAACACTTGGTAGACATAATGGCTGACCGATCTAATGAATTCCATGGTAAATAAAGTATCTCAAGGCACGAAGGGGCTCTCACGGTCTCATGCTTGCAGTAAAGGATTATCTGACTAACTGATAAGAAGGCCAAGATAAATAATGTCATTGTTTGGGCTTAATCAATGTAAATAGATGGGAAGTCTGAGAAACTAACATTGTCCTTTTCTATGTATTGACTTATGTGAGGGAGTGGTATGTAGAGGAGTTCTCCTCTTCGCGGTTAAGGCCATGAAAATGATTCTTTTGGGAATTCTAATGTGATGTATACATAGATAAAGTAAAAAAAATCTCTCCCTCTAGAAAATATTTGATATATATTTGAGTTAACATAGAAGCTAGGTTGCTTTGTCTAATTATAGAAGCAAGCATGATAAATCGATACTAATTTTCTTTATAGGTGTGTTTCTAGATAAGAGAAATAAGTTCCTTTACTCAGGTAAGAGAATATCAAAAGTTCGAGTACCAATGTCTTCTTGTGAAGTACGAGAAAAACTTATCATCTAGCAAGAACATTACCTATGGAATGTTGTTATTTGGGAGTGATAGATTGTTAAGGAGGAGTAACTACTCAATTCCACATGCATAAGTAGCTTACCTTACGTGAATGTCATTATTTACTACTTGAAAATATTGTTTTGTGTGAAATCAATCTACTTTCTTCTAGTTATACTGAGGTAGGAATTGAGGAAGTTAACTAAAGGATTTTAACTAATGGTATTGAAGGAAGGTAACTAGAGGGTAACTTGAAGGAGAGGGAAGGTGTGGGGTAACCCTAAAGGAAGAGGGGGAAACTAAAATGTGTGTTAATGAGACATAGTTGGGTGCTTGACTGCAGGATATATGTTTGTGTGAACTTGTATATAAAATTAAATTATAGGTAGAGGCTTTGTAGTATAGTGTAATTAAGACTTAGAAGTCTAGAGGTGTTTGGAGTAAATGAATAATGAAAGCTTGAGAAGGTGAGCTATAAATCTAACTAACTGAATAAAATAGTGATGTAACTGTGCTCCTTGTCTAACTTGAGGATAGGGAGGGGTTGAGGTAATATTTCTCCTCCATATCCTAAATATCAATTGGTACTGGGCCATCTCCACAATCTCTGCCATGTGGGACGTTTACTAGGCTTGGTTCTTGTCAAAGGCATGGTCTATAATTGGGCAAGTGCTAACACAAAAAGTAAAGAAAGTCTGTTACTAGCTGAGGGGAATTCTGTGTTTGCATGGAAGGTTGTTAGGTCCCCAAAAACTAGGACATAACCCTATGGGAATGTCTGGAGCCTTTATTTTTAATTGAATAGAAGCAAACTAGTGTAGTTAGTACAAAAATAAAATATTTTTGTGAGTGAGTGATAATATAAGATATTTAGTACGTTAAGGAGGTGGTTCCTTGGATGGTATGTCTGGCTGATTGGTGGATTGGCTTGCTGACGCTAGTGGATGGATTGTGGTTTATGGGCTAGAACAATAGGACATGGTTCCTTGTATGTCTGGCTGATTGGTGGATTAGATCGCTGATGTTGTTGGATGTACTAATGACTATTAGGAAAGTGAAGCCTACCTGTTAGGGCAGTAATCAATATCAAAGGTTTATGCTGATTATTTCCCTCCCAATAGGAAGGCACCAAAAATGATATCTATAATTAATATGCTTGAAATATAGTAACCCAACGAAGAATGTATTTACTATTATGTAGGCGTGAGTGAACACATTTAGTACTTCAAGGGGGTATTTATTGGGTAGCACGGTGGAACACAATACATATAAAAGAGTAGGTGATTTGATGAATAAGGATGTGTAAATAAAGCATGTATGCATACTTACAATTGGTAGGAGAGTAACCATAAGTAGAGTGGTAGGGGGGTTGGCCCAGAGACATTGTTGGTGAAAATCAATCTCGTTCCTTCCTTCCTTTATCAAGAGTGTCTCCATGTAGACCAGTGATATGTCCAATGCTTTAGGATAACCCACATACACATAAGTTGACTAGTAGTAATTGGATTTGATTCCCTAGTTAGGAGAGAAATGCCCTAATTTTATGGTGGCAAGAACTTGACCCAACCAACACTTAACCCAACAAATGTAATCACGGTAAGTAAGCAAGGTTAGGTGAGAAAAACTAAGACAAGCACTAATGAGAAATAAGAAATCAATAGCCAAGCTCAGGCTTAGATTCAATCAATATTCAAAGTTCTTTGCTTAAAAGTCATATAAACCTAGTTATCCTTTCCCCCTTTTCTTCCATTTACCTCTTTGAAGTAATTCATCATGCCAAAGGTTACTGAGGATTCCAAGGCTACCTCCAGGGACTCATCCTCTTGTTCCACAAGTCATCACTCCGATACCAATGACATCTCATCCTATAAACCCCCCTCATTCATTTATGAACTCACCCAAGTGGCCACCCCATAGACTACCATGTCCACCCGCCGCCAACTAATTGGAGTTTCCTATGGTCATTTCATGAAAGGAATAAAAAACCATCTCCACTGGACCTACAGATTGGCTCAACACTTGGTCCATGATACCTACCCCTTCCTAGAGTTTGTCGAACTGTGATCCAAGCACTTTAACCCAACAACCTCAATTTTCGTGTCTTCAGATGAATGTATTTCAATATTTGTCATCAATGCCCAAACCATATCCACCATGCTCGCCACCTCCCTAGGTACATTTGTTCTCTCACATGAAGCTCAAAACAACATATTTAGAGGCCTAAATCAGGATTATAAAGGTGTTATTTTCAAGAGGCCAGTTTACAAATAGGGGGCAACAAAAGTTCCTCCCACCCCCTGGAGGATGAAGAACTTGGCCAAATGGGCCCAAGATCCTATATTCTATTCAATTTAATGTTGGGAATGGATGTATAAAACCATTGTTAATGAAGGCATGATAGCAATAATGAACCTTTACATTGGACATCCTGCTCCATTTAGATATGCATATGCATTGGTTGTTGGCATCAGGAAACATCTAAGTAATATTGAAACAAAAAGAGTATTCAGATACTCCTCCTAATTGGTGTATTTTTTCATCTTTTACCAAAGTTTCCACCTCAACCACTTAAACATGCAGTATTTCTATGAGGGTATACCTACCAGGTGTATAGATTGCTTACCCTAGGTGAAGAAGGGATAATCTAAGTCATCCCTTGCCAAGTATATTATCCACTTCATGTATGTAGCTTTATCAGTGATACTAGGAAGTGATACTAATTACCTGCAACTTGGAAAAGAAAAAAATGTTGGAATATTCATTAATACTGAGAGGGGGGGGGGTGAATTAGTATTAGGCACTTTTTACCATTTTTAATGACAACATATAAATATTAAGTTGTCAACAACTTATCACTTATAATTGCATTTAATATATCATAAACATGTAACCATAGATACACAATACATAATAATTTTACATTGAAACCCAAATGGGAGAAAAACCACATATCACTTTTAAATATATCTTGAATATTACATTCAGAGGAAGCACCAATTTCCAATATTCTCCAACACCAACTGGAAGGAGGATCCAACCCCCTAGTCTACAAGATCTATCCTGAAGGAAGCTACAACTCCCTAGATTTTCTAGCTCTAACTTGAAGGAGTATCCAACCCCATATTTTACAGGCTCCAACATGAAGGAAGGTCCAACTCCCTAGATTCTCCAGCTCCAATTGAAAGGAGGCTCCACCTCAAAGGAAGCTGCAACTCCCCTGTAAGCACCAACCTGCTATTTGAAGACACTAATATTGTCATAAAGTTGGATTAGGTTGATGGAAAATTGGTTTGGACTGTTGGTTGTGATTGATGTCAACCCTTGGAGAGTGATATTGTAGATTGATGTCAACCCTTAGTGATTTATGTCAACCCTTGGAGAAGTCTGCTGGTGAATTTTGGTAGCACAAAGGTATGGGTAAGGGATACAATTTTGTTTGAGGTATAAATGCATGAATATCAATGAATATGCAAGTAATACTATTCTATATGGATAGTACATGTCATGCCATTTCTGGTGATATGTGGAATGTCACATAACTCCTCATGATTAGAGAGTTATGGCCATGTGAAGTTGGAGAACCCTCGTGAGTTATCTAAAAGATCCTAGAAGGTCAAAGAAGTAAATTATTATAGAAGCTCCTAGAAGAAGTGTACTGGTCAAATTGATGATAACTAGGAGTTAATCATGGGTATAGTTGTTTCATTAAGAAAATAATTAAAAATAAACTAGTTGCAACAAGAAGTTGTGAGTTTGGTAATTGTGGTAAAGTAGTTGTGATGATAAGATTGAATAGTCAAAGTGGTTGACCAAGAAATAAATTAAATAATAAAATGGTTGCAAAAATAAGTTAGTTACGGGAAAATAAGTTATGAATTGAATAATTATAGAAAAGTTAGTTGCAAGAAGAAGTTGTGAATAAAGAGAAATTATTTAAATAATAAAGTAGTCAAAGTGGTTGCAAAGAGAAATTATTTAAATAATAAAGTAATCAAAGTGGTTGCAAAGACAAATTATTTAAATAATAAACTGGTTGCAACAAGAAGTTGAGAGATTACTATTTTTGGATAAAGTGGTTGTAAGTGGACAAGTGGTTAGAAGTGGGTTATCCCTAAAAGAAGGAAATTAGGTTAAGTTAGTTAGAAGGTAACCCCTTGAGGAAGATACTTGGAAAGTATAAATAAGAGATCAAGGATCTACCATTAGCACTTTCCCTACCTATTTGAATATCATTGAATATCTATTTTTTCAAAGGCCTATTGCAGGTACACATAATACATCAAGTTACACAAGTCTGAGGTAGAAAAGGAAGGTTGACGACGAAAGTTTTAGAGCTGCACAAATACTGAAAAAACCCTATTTTCTGAGGCATACACAGACTGACTTTAGAAAGGTAGGGTACATACATGGGTTGAAAGTAGAAGAGGTAACGTATGTACATGTGTTGTACATTTGAAAAAAACTCATGAAAAAAATTGAGTGGATTTTAGTACTAGGTTCCTGAAGTCTGAAGCAAGTTCCCAAGTCAACATTCTATAGGTTATCATGAGTAAAGGTATGTCATTTATGTATTTGGTTGAAGCTTGAATCTTGGATGATATGGCACATTCTTAAGGTATGTCTTGGAGGCCTTTGATGTACATGGTTGAGGGTTTTTGGTTGTGAAATGATAGTGCAATTGTTGGTTAGTTTGAGGTAGATTTGTTGTAGTATATGGCTGGTACATGTGTGAGTGTTATTGGTATATCTTATGGTACATTGTGAGAGGATTTTGTTAGTGGTATTGATATATGATTGGTACACACTTGAGGCTACATAACAATGAGGTTTTGGCACATGGTTTGATGTAAGGGTTTATGGTATTTGGATCATGGATTGTATGATGTATTGATAGAGGACTTTTGTTGGTTATATTGGTATATGTCTTTGGTATATGGTTGAGATACATGTTGGGACATATAGTTATTGAGTTGGCACATACATATGGTGTATGGTATGGTGATGTTGGTACATCTTGATGAGTCATAGTTTGTCTTGTTGATACATGATTGGTACATGTGTGGTGCATTGTTAGAGGCACTTGCTAGTAGTGTTGTTGATACATGATTGGTACATGTGTAGTGCATTTCTAGAGGCACTTTCTAGTAGTGTTGTTGATACATGATCGATACATGTGTGGTGTATTGTTAGAGGCACTTGCTAGTAGTATTTGTGACACATGATTGGTACATTCTTGATACATGTTTAGAGGAACTTGCTAGTAGTATTGGTGACACATGATTGATACAGGCTTGGTACATGTTTAGAGGCACTTGCTAGTAGTATTTGTGACACATGATTGGTACATGTTTAGAGGCACTTTCTAGTATTCGTGACACATGATTGATACATGCTTGGTACATGTTTAGAGGCACTTTCTAGTAGATTTGTGACACATGATTGGTACATTCTTGGTACATGTCTAGAGGCACTTGCTAGTAGTATTGTTGACACATGGTATATGGATGGTGTGGCATAGATATCTTGATATATCAGTAAAATCACATCTTGGTCTTGGTGATGGTTATGAGGTATTGTGATGTGCATAGTTGATGCACTTGTAATGGTACATGTTGTGTGAGCAATTGATGCATATGGTTGATAATACAAGTTGATTGGTACAGGTTGGGACAGGTTGCAGGTTGATGTGACAAAGGCAACAAAGGGTCTGAGTTTCAGAAAAGTGAGAATCCTAGATTTTTGAATGTGTACATAGGATGAAATATAGAAAGGCCGCGTACATACATGAGCTGCAATATAGACATGGCATGTACATACGCGTGATGCAACATAAACAAGTCACGTACTTGTTGGTACAAGCTGAGTACAAGTACAATTTAGTTACAAGACAATGGCATAGGTTGGTTACATGTTGTTGGTACATGTTTACCCTTTATTTGACACTTGTATTTTAGTGTGGCAGGATGGGGTAAGGATAGGTGGTTGTAGCCAGAGAACATAGGGGGTTGTAGCCTCCTTCTGGTTGTAGAACAAGAATTGGGGAGTTGGAGCTTCCCTCATGTTGTATATTGAAAATATAGGGGGTTCGTGCCTCCTTCCAGTTGGAGCTGGAGAATTGGAAGTTGGTGCTTCCTTGAATGTAATTCTTAAAGACATATAAGAAAAACATTATGTGGTTTTCTCCCACATTGGGTTTCCATGTAAAATACTGGTGTATTATACATCATGTGGATGTGTTTATTATTTTTTATTATGCACTGATGAATGTTAATGTTATATGATGCAATAACATATTAATGATGAACTAATGACCATTGTTGAATAAGATAAAGGAATATACATTGTGGTTAAAAGGATTAATAAGTTGTATAAATTGCTCATTACTGATTCACCCCCCCTCTCAGTAATCCAACAAATCTTCCCATGCACCACCCAACCACCCTTGTTTCTCGGGAACTAACCCAAAGGAAACTTCGATCTCCTTCCTTGCACCACCCTACCACCCTTAAATATAAATGAGAGAATCAACCTATCACTATTACTATCACTGATACTGATATATCACCATCCTCAAAACTAGCTCCACCACAAATGATGCATCATCATCATCATCAATAATATATACACCATAACTGATACATCATCATCATCAAAAGATAAATCCATCACAACTGATATATCATCATCATCAAAACTGGACACACCATATTCTAGAAAAAAGTTTATAGTGAAAATGGTAAGATGACCTTTAAAAAACATACCTTAGAACACATCATCACAAGACTTCATCTTCCCTTGGAATTTCACCCTTCTTCACTTCATCTTCCCTCTAAAATTTGATGCCAATATTGTGCTAAGAGATCACAAGATTGAATGATGAAAATGAGAGGTTCTTAATGTGTATTTATACCCTTCCAAGAACCTTCTTTACTTGACCTTCATTTGACTTGTAACTTCTTATTTGCAACACCTTTTTCTCCTTTACTTGACTTTAGGGCCAAATTATAACTTCTTGAGCTTAGATCAAGGGATTATTTACCATACTTTGAGGATTCATCTTTAAGAGGGAATAACTCATCAACCATTAGGAACCACATGGAGTGCCACCTATTGTTGGAGATGGCTTGACAAGGACTATCAACCAATGGATTTTTTGCATGATTTTCTAATGTCCTTCATAATATTTTTCTTCAATCAACTTCTATCTTCATGACCACACCTCTGGGGATTCTTAACCACTTAACCATATTTCCAATGCTTCTTGTAGAATTCTTCAAAGCATCTTCCCGTGAGGTCCATGCTTAAATATACGCCACAACATGACCACTTTGGAGAGTAATACACCCATCACCTTTAGAAGCTTCCAAACTTGTTTCAAGGATTCTTCTAGGGTTGACATCAATGACAACCAATTTTCCAACAATATCCCTCTTTGGCATTGATGTCAACACTCATGCTACTACTATCACCATTTATCCCCATGTCTTCATGCTTATGATTTTTATCTCCCCCTTTGACATCAATGGAAAAGGATAGCTTCCTCTGTCAATATACCTTCTTTTGACAATCTCTCTCCCCCTTTCTTCTTTGCAAGATGTCATGTATATCAATGTGGGGATACATGTATATGCTTCCTTTCCTCTCTTTCGGGGATTCTTTTCCATTGGTAATTCCTATTATTGTAACCCACTAATGTATATTAAAATCATTCATTTCAAGGTTCCTTCATCACTTGTATTCAAGTCTTCATAACTGAGCTGACATCAATGACATAATCATTAAACAATCTCCCCTTGAAAATATAACTCCTCTTGATTGTTTCTCTCCTCTTGTCTTGTTGTCCCTCTCATGGCTTGTTTTCCTATGACTAGCTGGTTCCACTTGTCAATATGCTTTACTGAACAATCCTCTTGATGAGAATGCCAACGAGTCATGTATATTCTATGGTTCATGTCAAGTATTGTCTTCTAGAACTATCAAATATGTCATGAATTCATCTCTGTCCAAGTGTCACAAAAATTTCCATGACTCTGCTACTCAACTGTACACAATGCTAATTAATCTGCCACTTCACTGTTCTAAAGACTTCTCTGGATCTACTGCAAATGGTCACCAAATATTCCTGCTTCTCAAGCTGAGTCAAATATGTCCATTGGTTTTCTCTATCTTTAAATCAAGCTGTGAAAATATACAACAAGTACACATTCTCGAATCTGTACTGAATATATCCCTGCCTTATACAATCGTGAATCTCTGCCTCAAATGTGTGCCAATGATGTTCTGAAACCCGCTCCTTAATCAAGCAATATTTCATGAGACATTTTGTACCTCTTCCATTAGGCCATTTAGAATATGCTTTCCCAAAATATTAGAAACACTTCAGACTTCCTGAAAGATAGTTCTCGAATATGTAATAGCTCCCTCTTCAATATTCACACTACTGGGAGTCTCCAAGCCAAAATGCTTAGAAAAATACATAATCCCTCTCTGCTAAAGGATCATCATTCTAAATTCTAACATCTCCCTCTTTACATGTAGATTCATCATGATTTTTCAATTATGTAAATCCTGTGAGTATGATATCTCAGAGTTCTTCATTCACCTCTTCTTCTTGTTTTTTCTTTCTTCTCCAAACCTTCTTATATATGATATCATTGTTTTCCTTTAAGGAAGACTTCATCATGATTCTACAATCACAAGATATATGTCCATAGTTGTGGCATTTGTTACATTCAATATTGTAGGGTGCCACATAAACATCTCTTGCTTGAATATTTCTTCCATATGATCTACAATCTACAACTTTATGTCCAAAGTTATTACAAGTAAAACAATAGCTAGGAAATGAACTTTGATCCCTGGGAGCCAATAATCCTCTTTGTGATGTAGTCCTTTTTCATTCATGCCTTTGCTAATCATGATATTCTCTTTTGTTGTTTCATTCATGATGAATGAAGCTTCTTTGATTCCTAAAGGTAGAAAGTATTCTACATTCATTCCTCTTTGACTCTTGTAGATCATGATCCCCTCCTTTTAGAATTTCTTCATAATTCTTAGCCTTCTCTTCATTCTTATTTTTTGGTGAGATGGAAAAATTCTCTTCAACTTTCATTACTAGTTGTGTGGAGCTTCCTCTCTCTTCAATGCTCTTGCTAGGATTGGCATTTGCATATTCTTTGCATGAGGCCTCACCAATGTATCCAAGACCTGCTTTATTGAAGGGTGACCTTTGAAAATTGATAATATCTTCTAGTACTTGATAACTCTTCATGTTCTTGTTGATCTTGACAACAACTTCAACCCTTAATATGCCAACTTCTTCTTCAATATTATCACAATCTTCTTCTTTCTTCATCATATGGATCTTCAATACTTCTTCCATTCCCTTTGCTTCTTCAAGTTGGGTTTTCAAGGAGTTGATTTCTTCTTAAAGTCTTATTTATTTTTGACTAAATTATTCTTCAAGCTTGTTTAAGTCCTCAAATATTTCCTTAAGATGAATTGTCAAAATATCTTCTCTCTTTTTTGCTTCCTTTGCCTTGATTTTTAAGCGAGCAACTTCTTCTTCCACCTTTTCAAGTTCTTTTCTTTGTAATACTATTTCAGCTTCCAAACACTTGTTTATTTTCTTCTTTTATTCCAACTGATTTTTGTGTGTTTCTTCAATCACTTTGGCTTCTTCCAGCTAAAACTTTAGATTTATGATGATCTATCGAGCTTATTCAAAAATTTTGTTAGGGTTTTGAGAACCCTCCTTTAGCTTGATCAATTCTTCCTTGAGGGACTTGTTTTCCCTCCTTTCTCTTTTTAGTTCACTTAAAGCACTGATTAGTTCTACCTCAAGATCCACTTTACCTTCTTCATAATATTCTTTGTCATGCTCTACCATAAAATTTCCAATTTCTTCTGGATCTATCTTACATGATGAACTTCTTTCTTTTTGATTTGTCTCAACATATTCTTTATTCTAATCGACATGTTCTGGCTCTGTGATTACAAGAAGATATCCCTTAGAGTATAGATTATGTAGCTTATCTCAAATATCTTTGGCTAATGAACATTGTCCCACTTTCACCTTTACCGAATTAGGTAATCCATCCATGATGGTATCCATTGCTATATTGTTGTTCCTTTTTAATTCCTTCTTGGCTAAATTCTTCAGAGGTTTCTTTGAAGTGATGTATCCTGTAACAACTGAGTGCCAAATGTCAAAACTCCATGCCTCTAGAAATACTTTCATTCTTGAGCTCCATATCTCATAGTCTTGACCATAAAATAATGGCGTTCCATTATCCATGCACTCCATGATCTGCTTTCCAATGGTTAGACTGTTTCTGAAGGACCCACTCTGATACAAATTGTTGGAATATTCACTAATACTGAGAGAGGGGGGGGGGTGAATTGGTATTAGTCACTTTTTACCATTTTTAATCACAACATTTAAACATTAAGTTTTCAACAACTTATCACTTATGATTGAATTCAAGATATCATAAACATGTAACCGCAGATACACAATACATACAAATTTTATGTGGAAACCCAAATGGGAGAAAAACACATAACACTTTAATATATATCTTGAATATTAAATTCACAAGGAGCACCAAATTCCAAGATTATCCATCACCAACTGGAAGGAGGCTCCAACCCCCTAGTTTATAGGCTCTGACATGAAGGAAGCTACCACTCCCTAGATTCTCCAGCTCCAACTAGAAGGAGGCTCCAACCCCCTAGTTTATAGGCTCCGACCTAAAGGAAGCTCCAAGTCCCTATATTCTCTAGCTCCATTGGAAGGAGGCTCCAACCCCCTATTTTTATGATCACCAACTCAAAGGAAGATCCAACTCCCTTGAAACCACCATACTGATATTTGAAGACACCAATCTTCTTGTGCACCACCCAAACACCCTTGTTTCTTAGGCACCGCCCCGAAGGAGACTTTGGTCTCCTGCCTTGCACCACCTTGCCACCCTTAAATATAAATGAGAGAATCAACCTGTCACTATTAATTTTGCTAATACCGATATATCATCATCATCAAAACTAGCCCCACTACAACTGATACATCATCAAAACTAGATACACCATAACTTATACATCATCATCATAAAGAACTAGATCCACCACAACTGATATATCATCATCATCAAAATTATACACTATAATTGATACATCAATATCATCAAAACTAGATACACCACAACTTATACATCAACATCACCAAATTGGGTCCACATAGAAATCCTAGATCCACATGGGTCCACATATAAATCCCAACATCACTTCTTAAATTTGCATACAAAGCTGCTCAAAACCATACCTCAAATATGAAAACTTGTAAGATTCACCACAAGCTCAATTTTCCATTTCTGATTTTGAAACTTCTACCTCAAATATTAGGATATGTTCTCCTTCTTATGCAAAGAGTAGAATTAAATTTGGACTTACCAAGATTCAAATATAAATGTTTTGTCTCGAACACCTATTTGGGACTAGCTTTTAGATTAGTCACAAACCCTAGCTTTCAACAAGTATAACTCTGTACCTGTAATGAATCAAGGTATAGAATGTGTACCCAATATTCTTTGATATCTTGTATAAAATTTCTCCAAGTTTTTAATCTTGAATCTTCCCTAAAAAAGAGTTATAGCGAAAATGGCATACCTTTCTGAATTCTGGACTATTCTGGAGAGCAAACTTGTACATCATGCCACATGCTCAATATTTGATATCTGATTCTAAAACTCACGCAAGAAATAATTTGGATTGTAATATTTAAAATGTAATTGGTCTCATATAATTTGTATCCTCTATGAAGACATTATGACTATTTTACTTGGAACACTTGGTAGAGACTAGTTACAGGACTAGTAAAAAACCTTATCTTCCACATAGTGTATCTCCAAATGTAAAATGAACCAAAATATGAAATTCATATCACAAGTACCTTGATATGGCTTATCAACATCCTCAAAGTTTCACTATATGAATCATTCTATAAAAAATGTTATAACA
Source organism: Picea glauca (assembly GCA_000966675.3). Lineage (NCBI taxonomy): Eukaryota > Viridiplantae > Streptophyta > Pinopsida > Pinales > Pinaceae > Picea > Picea glauca. The sequence goes on along the minus strand of JZKD02S1679919.1, from coordinate 32,947 downwards.
AAAATGGTAAGATGACCTTTAAAAAACATGCCTTAGAACACATCATCAAAAGACTTCATCTTCCCTTGGAATTTTGCCCTTCTTCACTTCATATTCAGTATGAAATTCACTTCCAATATTGTGTTAAGAGATGAAAATATTGAATTATGAAAATGAGAGGTTATTAATGTGTATTTATACCCTCCCAAGCATGTTCTTTACTTGACCTTGAGTCGACTTGTAACTTCTTGTTTGCAACAACGTTTTCTCCTTTACTTGAGTTTAGGAACAACTTATAACTTCTTGACCTTAGATTCAGGGCTTCTTGACCATACTTATAGGCTTCATCTTTAATAGGCCATATCTCCTCAACTGTGAGGAACCACATGGCTTGCCACCTACCATTGGACATGAGTTGACGAGGACTATCAATCAATGGATGTTTTGTATGCATTTTCATATTCCTTCATACTCATTTTATTCAATCAACTTCGAGCTTCATGATCACACCTCTGGGGATTCTTAACCATTGAACCACTTAACCATATTTTCTGGGTTTCTTGTAGAATTATTCAAAGCGTCTTCCCATGAGGGCCATGCTTAAAGCTACTCCATAAGGGGACCACTTTAGAGACTTCTTAAAATACACCCATCACTTCTAGAAGCTTCCAAACTTGCTCCGGGGCTTCTTTTAGGGTTAACATAAATTACAACCAATTTTCCAACACATAAGAATGTATATTGGTTCCTAGGGGTTTTATTTATGGTAATAACTATGTATGGTAAGGAATCAACCTCATATATACTTCCCAAGCTGCTCATGCCAAGGGTCTTTGTGTTGGAATACGTTAGACAATTGATAGATATTGATAAGGTTCATTTCCTCAAGTCAAAGAAAAAGGGAAGGATTTGTTTTCCCATAATCATGGGAGGGCACGCTATAAACGACATGATGGGTGTAAAGGAGGCATTCCAAATATTAAAGAAGCTCAATTTTCCTTAGGACCATCATAGGAGGTATGACCCCCACTTTGTGATAGCGACTAAGAAAGGAAAGAAGAAGCCAGGTCCTCAAGACCATGAACATAGATCAATGTAGAATAAGAGGTTGGAAAATAAAGAGTGATGGGAAGAGGTGGAAGCCATTGTAAAATCAGATGCTAACCTTGCCCATAGACTATATTAGGAATTCCTAGAGACGCAACCTAAGAAACCAAGGGTTCTTGTCTATTACACCTTCTACATGCCTAAAGAAGTTGTGGTCCCAAAGGAGCATACAAAGTTTACTGCATTGATAGAGGAGAGAAGAAAATAAGTCTTAGATTACAACTTCCAAAAACACAAGATGGGGGCCTAGTGGTGGATGAGAAAATTCCTCAAGGCTGAAGGAATTCCCTATCATGGCATCCTAGAATATGAGGAATTCTCCAGGATGTATAATGAGGCACTTGATGATGATGATGATGAGAATAAAAGAGAATGATAATAAATAGGGGAGGCCATGGGTGAAATAGTGCCCATTAAATGGTATAAGGAAAGGGTAGAATAGGGAACATGTGTATTAGCAAATTAGGCCACCACATCGGCTCCACAAGAGGTCCCCAAGTAGCCAAAGGTTGCACACATTGTGCAAGCCATGGGATTTTCAAGTATTTTATGGTTGGGAAAAGAAGGCTAGGGCATCACTCAACCCATTGAGGTGAATGAAAGACCCATGGGTTTGGGGCCAGGGGAATATATTTATTCCCATGTGGTTATAAATCCATATTTATAGTCTACGTTCACCCCCCCTACTAAAAAAACTACTGAATTTGACTAGATGATGCATGAGTTTATAGAGTGGATCCATTATAAAGAAGCTCACCCTCCTACCACCTCCCAAAATAAGAAAGAATCCCTCCTAGAAGTACAACTAACGAAAACACCACCAAATGATAATGGAAAGGAGTTAGGGGAAAGAAGAATGAGAAATACCCACATAAAACATGCGAGGAGGTGAAAGTAGCAGCAATAGAGGAAGCAATTGAGACAAAAAAATGCATGAACAGTAGATGGGGTCGACCTCCTCCTTCTCTACCAACTCTTGTTTTACCCAAGTCATCATATGAGTGAAGTTGTCCTCTTACCAATTTTCCAATTGGATGTCCTTCTCTCCCAAGTGTACACATTGAACTCTTCTCTTGTCCCAAAATGCCATAACCGCACTAAGGGAGTCTTAGAATTCAACAAATATCTTCTTTATCAATGTCAAAAATCTAATAGAGGTCTCAAGTTTCTTCTCCATCTTTTCCATCCTCTGGTTATAAATTTGATGCATTGGAAACTTATAGGTTTTGCAACCTCTCTCTCTTTTCTTTACCCATGCTAGGTTTGCAATATTTTGGCATCTGCATCACAATCAAGGATTCAATTGTTTTGATGTCTTATGATTCATAAATGAGGGACTTATAACCCACTCACTTCACCAAAACATATTCTTTATGGAATTACAATATTGGTCTTGGTTTCTATGTATTATACACATATCTCCATCTACAAACTGTCTATTCTTGGGTGTAAATTTCACACATCAATCTTCTAACAACATAATAGTAGAAAGGCCAATAAAAATCAAGGCTTTGCAAATACCCTAGCATTGAGAAATCTGTCTTCAGTGCAATTCATTTTCATGTAGATACCCACATGAACTAGATCTCTCAATGTTCTAGAGGTTGAGACGCTATCATGATAAAATGTGCGGGTTCAATTTTGATTGTACTGCTATGTTTCCAGGACAATGCATATACACGAAGAAGCAAATATAATTGGTACTTGAACCCAATACTTAAGCTTATCATCAACCAATTGGAAGAAGAATTGTGGTTGTTAATAACCAAACAAGAATACAAGGCATGGATTTTCCTCCATCCAATGATAAGTAGAAAGTGATCCGTTTTGAGATTGACCCACTACTTGGTTTACTTGCTATGGAAAATCTAGACCAATAAACGGAAAATAATCAAGTTTTGACAATTCACAACACTTGAAATCTATTTGCACAATCTCTTCCAAGCACTCTATTCAAAGTTCTGTTGAGGATAAATTGTTGTGGTCTTATATTTGCACCTAGAGCTCCAATTGTAAACCTATCCATATACACATCTGTCCATTCCTTCAATTGACAAGATGCATGGGTATAGGTAGCTAATCCCTCATATTGTTGTAAGGAGAGAATACCATATACAAGTATAAGTACACACTTGTATTCACATTTCCAAGTGGTATTGTTGTTGCTTATGAATTACATAATAAAGCATAATAAATGACATTAACCCATAAACTCAAGCAAACTGTCAATACTGAATTTAAAATTTGTAATTGAATGTACATAATTCAACGCTCAAATTAGTTATAACCCACACATTGAAGATGGACTTAAGAGTGATTTCATTGGCTATATTTACCAACAAAAAATTGATTGGTATGCTTTAAGTAAACAACCCAATAACCAAAATAATTATTGTCTAAGGCTCATTCCAACGCATCAAGTGGTTAAGGAAACATTGTGTGTAGTTACCCAATAGCATAGGCATGTGTCTTTATGTTACATATTCTTCCCATACATTAAATTGACCAAGAAGAGGGCCACAATGCAAGTGACTAAGAAGAGACCCTAATGCATGGCCTCCTATAGCTACGTACAATCTCCATATCACCGCATACGATCTTCAGAAGTGTCTTCCTTGGCATGCAAATGAGTTTGGGATGCCAACAATATAAGTGGCTCAGTGTGCAAGTGATTTTGGGATGCCAAAGGTATAAGTGGAAACATAATTGGTAGCTTAGGAGGTTGAGAATGGAAACTCAGCTAGAAATGTGCAACAACTCTTTCACCACAGGCCTCAATTTCATTCATCTAATTTTACCCTAGAAACCCAAATGGGAAAACCAACTTCAAATGTTTTCTTAGTTCTCATTTTAGTGATCTATGGTTATAATGCAACTCATGGATCTCTATGCAACCTCTCCTCATTTCTTATCTAGACATGCCCTTTCATTTCTCATTCCTTCATATTTTTCTCTCCTATTATTATTTTTCATTTTAATATATTTCTCCCCCCCCCCCTCTTTTGTCTTATTTAGTTTTACATTTACATTATCTTTGCTTGTTTATATAACCTTCATAAATCACCTAATTTCACTTGTAGGTATTGATTCTTACAACTGTTCGCTTGTTTGGATGAATTTCATATCACGTTTCAAGATGGTTTGGGGTTAACCCATCCAGGTTTTGTGGTTGGGGGATTATTGTTTAGGGCATCCTCATGATGGTATTGGTTGATAGCTCTATGCTGTATGCATAGAGGTGTCTCTCCTTGGTGGATCCTAGGTTACAAGGTGGTTTTGGTAGCTTTGTGCCAATGGGTGGTTAGCAATGGAGTGGGATAGAAGGTACTATTCGAACCTTGATCCATTGTATGGTTCTTGGGTTTAGCTCAATGGTTAGTCCTGGACATATTTGGGGTATATTAACGTAGGGGAAAGTCAGGAAAAAATGTGTGTGTAAAAAAACATCTATGATAAAGTTAGTGTTAGGGGATGACATAAAAATGAATGAGGTGGTAAGTATGGCCTTGAAGGAACTTATTGGAAGGTTTCAATATTGAATAATGGGTGAGGATATTGAAGGGATATATGAAGGAAATCTAAGATCCTGTGATAAGTTATGTTCTGAAATCATTTGTGCTAGTCCACATTTGGATAGGCTTTATTTTAGAGTAGAGGAAGACATGAAGTCAATTTTAAATGCATGCTAGAAGTGGGGGTCGTCAATTATTTATCTAAAGCCTTGGTCCCCTTTTTTGATCCATGAATAGAAAATATGGATTATACATTGGCATAGAAATCTTATATGTTTTTGGTGTAGAAAAGAGAAAAATTTTGGAGATTCAGTTGGGAAGAAAATTATCCATTGAGGGGGTGCTTAAATAAAGTAAGGCCCTAGGGTATGGTTACTAATGATTTTCTTGTCCTTAAATTGTAGGGGGTTGGGAATCCTTGGAAAAAATATTTCCCTAAAATACTTGTGGAGTCAAATAATATAGATATATTTCTTCTCCAGGAATCTATGGGGGAGGGGGGTAAAATTGGTTATGATTTATATAAGCTTTTCTATGGTTGGGATTTTATATATTTTTATGCTAAGGGTAGATGTGGTGGTTTAATATCTGGATGGAAGACTAGGGTTTTTTCTTATGATAAATTATGTGTTAGGAAATGAGGAACACTTCCACGCTAAACCTAACAAAAGAGAGGAAGAAAGATTTAAAAAAGAAAGTAAATGACAAAGCAAACACATAGTACACAAAGATTTTACCCTGGAAACCCAAATTGAGAAAACCAACATTCCTTGAG
>JZKD02S1679918.1:76694-102566 GCA_000966675.3 Picea glauca | reverse complement strand
AATTAAAACTGTGAAGATAGATGTGTAGATCTTAGAAGAGAGATAGATAGACTATAGATTAGTATAGAGGCATAGTGTAAGACCCTCTCCTAGAGTGGCATTGGGCACCTCTACCGCACCAACGCAGATGGATAGATCTGTCGGACAAGACGCCTTGGCATGAAGGAAAGGCACACATTTTGGGGTTACCTTGGAAAGACAATGTTGACAAGTTGCCTTGGGCACCCCTATGAATAGACTAAACACTTTGCATATGAACTGTGGAGACTTGAGTGCTCTTATGGATGGAAAGGACGCACTGCTGATGAGGCCAATTGGACACACCAAGGAGTGGGGTGGACTTGGCTCTTGAATTGAGGAGTTCGAGTGCTAAGACTTGTACGAACTAGTCAAGTTGGGTGATATACACTTGGGGATTGTGATGGGCGGTCGAGGTGCCTTTAGGAACAAGTTGTTGTGGATTGCGATCACGGACTGCACTTGTTGGGTGTACTCCCTTGGGCACACATTCATTGGGCATGACTTATAAATGACAATATTGTAAACATGTGGGCATTGGGCATGAACGATTAGATGACTTGGGCGTGGACGAGATGACTCGTAGATGAGGCAACATGGGTGCGAATGACCAGGTTGACCATACGACTAGGCACACTTGGGGCGAATGATGTGGAATAGCATGTGCTATGGAAGAGTTGGCTTGTTACCACTCCAAGTGACACAACATGCCAAGTGCTGGGAAAGATGCATATAAGTATGGAGAGGCATGCCAAGCCAAGGAAAGAAAGAGTCAACAAAGGGATTTGTGGTGGTCTGTTATGGGGCTTGATATCGTAGTTCACTGAAGTTGGCTAAGTGACTAAGATTGTGAACACGACTTATAGGAGATAGGCCCGTGGATGTGACAAGGGTTGATTGGTGTGAGTTTTGTGGGGTTGTATAGGAGGAGGTAGTGGGCCTTGAAATTTTGTGTACTATTGTAATTAAGTTGTAGTACTAACCAAGCTCCCCTATTTGTATCTTGTATCATATGTAACATTCTTATAGATGTATGAATAAGGGCGATCGAGGTGCCTTGTAATATCCCTAATCCAAACCCCAATTGTAAATGTACATTTAGGCTGGTGAGCCATTGGCAACAAGTATTGGTTCAGTTTGCACACACCTGAAATTGTAAATGTACAATTAGGCTGGTAAGTTGTTGGCATCAAATGTTGGTTCAGTTTTGCACACAACTGAAATTGTAAATGTACATTTAGGCTGGTGAGCCGTTGGCACTGAATTTTGGTTCAATTTTGTGCGCACCTGAGTAGTGCACGAGGATTGTTTTCCAAAGAAAGAGTGCACACATTCCATAGTGTTTCATGCACTTGAATAAGTGGACATGGATTACGCATGAAGAGTGGTGTGTGCACATTCCATAGTGTTGCACGCACATGAGCAAGTGCGTGAGGATTACCTTGAAGTGTGCATCGGACCAAGTTTTATATGTGTGTATGTGTGTGTGTGTGTGTGTATTTGAGGTCGGAGAGCATGTGTAGTTATTGGGCTACTGAGTTGGGATGCAAAAAGGCCAGTGCACCTATCCTTGTAAAATGTAATCACACTCAATTTATTAATAAAATCACATCCTTGCGTCATACCACTTAGACAAAAAGAGATGAGGGGATAAACTACACCAAAAAGGGAAAAAAGGGGACTTAATTCCAAGGGAATATTTTATTAATATTTCTGAAAAGTATAGCGATGGATATTTATTTATCCTAAGTTCCCAAGGGATGAGAACGAGTCACCAAGTGGCTAAAGATAAGTTTGAAGGTGACAATTTTCCACTTATGACCATGAAAATATATGATCAAACCTTAGTGTATTTTGGGGGGAATCCATTCATTTCTCATGTGCTAGAAGGGTCGAACCATATGAATGGGGAATGACCATTACCTTATCTGCAGAGCAAATATTGTAAAGGGATTTTTCTATTTTGTAACTAGATTATTTATTTTCGAAGAGGCAGGTTTTCAGACCCATGAGAATTCACTCCAGGTGAGAGATTTACTGTCGAAGAGGCGAGTTGTTAGGCTCGTGAGAATTCTCTCTAGGTGAGATATTTGTTATCGAAGAGGCGAGTTGTTAGGCCTGTGAGCATTCTCTCCAGGTGATATATTTGCTAGGAATTGTTCCTTGGTGCGTTGGGCATTAGTTACAGGGCTCTGAGACTTTCTGTCCGACCTGTTTTTGAAGCCCTGGAAGGGAAGTGGGGCACCCGAAGGATTGTTGAGCAGAGAAGGGGCACACTACCTTAGGTGGGACAATGATGTGGGGAATGAGAGACTGTAGGCTAGTTGCAAAAGTTGGGCACCTTGGATTGAAAAACTATGTTTCTTATCAGACCTTAGCCTGGCATTAGCAATCCTTTTTCCCTAGTGGGGTTTAAGCTCTAGCTCGAGGGTGACTTGTTGCTGAAATTTTATGAGCAACATATTCTATGGATGGGAGGAACATTTGAGCTCTATGCGTAGTTGGTGACTCTTATAAAGATAAGTGTCCTTATGTGCTTGTCTAATTTACTGTGTGCTTAATTATCTATGTATGATATGGGTTTATTTACTGTATGATGTTGCATGTAATTAATTGTCATTATTCTGTGTGATGTGGTTTGTACATGTAAGCATGATGTTGTTATTTAGGAATTATTATCACACATGCAGAGTATGATAGTTATTGAGTTTCTTGTTAGTTAATTTTTGTATTAATGGTCATGATTTCCAAGGCAAGGCTATAATTTTCATGCGCGCAGGGAAATAATTCGTGTGCGCATGAGGCTAGAATCGATGTGTGCAAGGGGAAGTAGATCCGTGCACACAAAGAGAAATGAATCAACTTGTCGTACTAGAGTGGTTGTGCGCGCAGTAGTAATCATGTGTTTAGAATGGTTACACACACAGTAATACTTGTGTGCACTAAATGATCATTCACACAATTGTATTACATGTTAATTCTTCTATTATAAGTGGTGTCTAAAGAGGAAAATTTGTGAGAGCATGATCCAGCTTTGGATCATGCACATTACTCACTTGCTTCTACGCAAATTAATGTTATAGTGTAGAATTTGCGCACTATATTTTTGGAGTGGCATTGCTCAACAATAAGCTGGGGATGTTACAAAGTGATATCAAAGCATTTGTTAGTGTTGGTAACATGGTACGTTACAGATTGGTATCAGAGCGTGATACCCAACTAGGAGGCTGGGTACATTACATATTGGTATCAGAGTGCGGTACACAACTAGGAGGTTGGGTACATTGCAGATTGGTATTAGAGATCCAGTTTCAACACTGAGCCTGCATGGGTCGAGTATCTACTTAAGGAAAAATTTGGATTGGTAAGTGGTGAAATTTGGAATTACAATGCAACCATGGTGCGCATAAAATAGGAATGTGCAAGTGTGCGCACTACATTTTTTCAATGTGGAGTGCGGCGTTGGAAATGAACATAAAAAAATGGTGCATAAGTGTGTGCACTAAAATTTGGGGCTACACGGGGAAAAACTTATGGTGCATGCGTAATATTGATATGCAGAGTTATGTTGAATATTGACATCACACATTGGTACGTGTTGAATACTAGTGCATGCATGGGCTTCAAAAGAAAGAAAGAAAGAGTAAAAGGGTATTTGGGTGAATTCCAAATGACCATAATTTACTGTGCAAGGCTCAAAATTGCACAAGGGAGCAGTCAATGGGAAAGTTTTGGATAGAGGAGTCCAATTATTCACCCATAATTTTTGAATTGGGATGTTAAAATCATCCAAGAAATAAGAAGAAAGGATTTTGACAAAATCGTGCAGAGTTTTCATGAAGTTATTGCATGGATTCGTCTAACAAATCTTATTACCTGCACATTTTGTAGAATTAACAATGATTAGATCAAGACAGAATCAATGCAGAGAGTGAAAAGCATGGAACATGCGCAGTGAGCCTACAACCATGATGATGAATTTGGGGGTTTGTATATTGGTATGGGTATGGATACTACATAATCCAATGAGCATAAAGAAGGAAAGGAGGAGTGTATGAACTTGGTAGAAACCATAAAGGGACCACAAAAAGATGTAGAAAGATATAAAGTTGATAATGAGAGGCTTATGAAATCCAAGGAGCAACAAGATGGCTTCAAGATCAAGTTGATGCAAAGCTTGGATAGAATAGAAAAGAAAATGGATAAGGAGATAGAGTCAATAAAGTCAATAAGTCGCAGGTCTCATAATGAGAGAAGAAAAACAAGAAGTATTGATAGGAATTATCACCACTCACCAAAGCATTCATTTAGGAAACTGCGTAGTAGCTCAAGTCCATCTCCTGTAAAAAAACATATGAGAAGGACTGGGGTGGATGAGCTAAAGGGAGAAATGAATAAGATCAAGTTGCCTACCTTTGATGGTGAGCACAAGAAGGATGAATATGGAGAGACCTGACTAGTGGGCATGAGGAAGTACTTCCAGCTACATAATTATTTTGCACGGGAAGAACAAATAATTTCCATCTATCATCTAATGGGAAAAGAATCAATGTGGTGAGATCAGTTCATGCAAGTGCAACACATTGATGAGAACAAGGCTACTTAGACAGAGTTTAAAAGGTATTTCCAAAAGAAATACTGAAACAAGCGACACTATGACAAGAAAATGAAGGAGTTCTTTGAACTCAAGCTTGAGAGTGTGACAATAAATGAGTATGAAAGAAGATTCTTAGAGTTGCTGAAATATGTTGCATTCATCAAGGATAACCAAGTTAAAATTCAGAGGTACTTGAGTGGGTTTTCGTCATTTATCAGTGACAAGATACAATATAATGACCCGAATACCTTGGAGGAGACCATAAGGTGAGATAAATGTCTCTATGATTAACAAAGGGGAAGACCGACTTTCCAAAATGCTTGGGAAGACAAGAAGAAAAGAAAGATAACACAGAGGAACAAGGGGATTGAGCCACCATTTTTCAGAAATACTTGTCAAGGATAGCCAATGTCCAAGGAGTATGAAATGAGTGATACAATGGGGCAAAGACAAAGGAACCCACCTATCCATTGTTGGTGTTGTGGCGGAGACCACTTGTACATAGATTTTCCTCATAGAGGTGAAAAAGTGAGGATGGTTCACGATGCAAAAGAAGTTGTGACAATTGAATACATGGGAAGAAATGTACCAAGGATCTACACAACCCTAGATAACAACCAATCTGAGTTTCAATCGCACATTATGGAAGTGCAAGGTAATATTAATGACCAAACCATTGCTATTTTAATTGATTCAGGATCTATTCATAGTTATCTAGATCCTAAGATGGTGGAAAGACTCCAATTTCCAAGAAGCAAGGTTGGAAAACATTGGTTGTTGTAGCTAGCTACTTGAGAAAAAAGGAAAATTAATGCGATGGTTAAGGCATGTCCAATGGATATGAATGGGATGAGCACAAAAGTTGATTTCAATATCATAGCTTTGGGCTCTTATGATTTCCTCATTGGTATGGATTGGTTGGAACAACTATTGGACTATAATTGTCATTAGACCAAAAATTGCAAGCATTAATCTCCACCAGAATCGCCAGAGTTAGGATCCATGAGAGGGGGTTAACCCATGCTGCAAAACTCATGGAAAGTGTTGAACCGAATGTCCAACAATATTCCCCCCAACGAGTGCCAAATGAGTTTTGAAATTGAGACCTATCACTCTAACACCATTTGTTGGACTGCGATTGTTGTTACACCAAAACCCACAGGAATTGATCTCCTCCACAATCTCCAGAGTTAGGATCCATGAGAGGGGGTTAACCCATGTTGTGAAACTCACTGGAAGAATTTAACCTAATGTCCAACACTAACATCATGTCGTTCTAGACTATTAAAATAAGGCATTTACTTGTTTGGATGAGGAAGTAAAATTAAGAATAGTTCAAGGCATTCCAAGAGTTGTAACTATAAAAGACGTTTTAGCCTTGTAGTTGAAGAAAAGCTATAGGAAAGGATGTCAAGTATTTGTAGTGCACATGGAGGAGGCACCTAAGGATAAAGTGTCAAATTTTGAAGACTACGTAGTACTAAAAGAATTTGAAGATGTCTTTAAAGAAATATTGGGGTTTCCACCGAAAAGAGATATTGATTTCTCTATAAATTTGATGCCTAGATAAGCTCATGTATCCAAGACTCCTTATAGGATGAGTACACCAGATTTGAAGGAATTGCATATGCAACTTGAAGAGGTTATAAAGAAGGGGTATATATGCCCAAGTGTGTCACCTTGGGGTGCCCCAATATTGTTTGTGAAGAAGAAGGATACTACCTTGAGGATTTGTATTGACTTCAAGCAATTGAACAAAGTAACAATAAAGAAAAAGCATCATTTTCCAAGGATAGATGACCTCTTTGATCAACTGAGGGGCACATAGTAATTTTCAAAGATTGATCTCAGATCTAGATATCACCAAGTGAGGATTAAAGAAGAAGACATCAGCAAGGAAACTTTCAGAATGAGGCATGGACATTATGAGTTCACCCCTACGAATATACTAATCACTCTGCATATGAACTGTGGAAACTTGAGTGTTCCTATGGATGGACAGGGTGCACCACAGATGAGGCTAGTTGGAAACACCAAGGAGTGGGGTGGAGTTGGATCTTGAATTGATGAGTTAGATTGCTAAGACTTATACGAACTCATCAATTTCGTATAAGTCACCTCAATTCGTATAAGTCGAGGTGCCTTCGAGCACAAGTTGTCATGGATTGGGATCGAGGAATGCACTTGTTGGGTGTACTCCCTTGGGCACGCATTCCTTGGGCATGACTTATGAATTAAAATATTGTAAACATTTGGGCATTGGGCATAAACGATTAGATGACTTGGGAGTGGACAAGATGAATCGTAGATGAGGTGACGTGGGTTCGAATGACCAGGTTGACAATATTACAAGACGCACTTGGGGTGATTCATGTGGACTAGCATGTGCGACAGAAAATTTGGCATGTGACCACTCTAAGCGACGCAAATTTCCAAGTGTCAGGCAATATGCATATAATATGGAGAGGCCTTCCAAGCCAAGGAAAGCAAGATTCAACAAAGGGATTTGTGGTGGTCTATTCTAGGACTTGATATAATAGGTCACCCAAGTTGGCTAAGTGACTAATATTGTGAATAGGACTTGTGGGAGGCATGCATATGGATGTGACAAGGGTTGATTGGTGTGAGTTTTGTGGGGTTTTCTAGGAGGAGGCAGTAGGCCTTGGCATTTTTTGTACTATTGTAATTAAGTTGTAGTACTAATCGAGCTCCCCTCTTTGTATCTTGTATCATATGTAACATTTTTATACATGTATGAATAAGGGCAGTCGAGGTGCCTTGTAATATCCCTAATCCAAACCCCAATTGTAAATAAAATTGTAAATGCACATTTAGGTTGGTGAGCCATTGGCACCAAGTGTTGGTTCAGTTTTGCACACACCTGAAATTGTAAATGTACATTTAGGCTAGTGAGCCATTGGCACCATGTGTTGGTTCAGTTTTGCGCATGCCTAAAATTGTAAATGTACATTTAGGCTAGTGATCCATTGACACCAAGTTTTGGTTCAGTTTTGCGCACACCTGAGTAGTGCAGGAGGATTTTTTTTCCAAATAAAGAGTGCACACATTCCATAGTGTTGCACGCACTTGAGTAAGCACATGTGGATTGCGCATAAAGGGTAGGGTGTGCCAATTCCATAGTGTTATTCACACCTAAGTAAGCACATGAAGATTACCTTGAAGTGCGCATCAGACCAAGTTATATATATATATGTGTGTGTGTGTGTGTGTGTGTGTGTGTGTGTGTGTGTGTGTGTGTGTGTGTGTGTGTATGTATTTGAGGCTGGAGAGCCTGTGTGGTTATTGGGTTGGTGAGTCAGGATGCAAAAAAGCTAATGAGCCTATCCTTGTAAAATGTAATCACACTCAAGTTATTAATAAAATCATATCGTTGCGCACAAACCACTCAGACAAAAATAGATGGGGAGGTAAACTAAACCAAAAAGGGAAAAAGGGGGACTTAAGTCCAAGGGAATATTTTATTAATATTTCTGAAAAGTATAGCGATGGATATTTATTTATCATAAGTTCCCAAGGTATGAGAACGAGTCACCAAGTGGCTAAAGCTAAGTCTTAAGGTGAGAAGTTTCCATTTATGACCATGCAAATATATGGTCGAAACTTAGTGTATTTTGGGGGGAATCCATTCATTTATCATGTGTTGGAAGGGTCAGACCATCTGAATGAGAAATGACCATTACCTTATCTACAGAGAAAATCTTGTAAAGGGTTTTTTCCATTTTGTAACTAGAGTGTTTGTTGTCGAAGAGGCGGGTTGTCATGCCTGTGAGAATTCTCTCCAGGTGAGAGATTTATTTTCGAAGAGATGGGTTGTTAGGCATGTGAGCATTCTCTCTAGGTGAGAGATTTGTTGTCGAAGAGCAGGGTTGTTAGGCTCGTGATCCTTCTCTCCAGGTGAGATATTTTCTAGGAATTGTTCCCTAGTGCATTGGGCATTAGTTATAGGGCTATGATACTTCATGTTCGACCTGTTGTTGAAGCCCTATAAGAGAAGTGGGGCACCTGAAGGACTTTTGAGAAGAGAAGGGGCACACTTCCTTGGGTGGGACAAGCATGTGAGGAATGAGAGATTGTAGGTTAGTTGTAGCAGTTGGGCACCTTGGACTAAACAATTATGTTGATTATCAGACCTTAGCCTAGCATTAGGAATCATTTTTCCCTGGTGGAGTTTAAGCCCCATCTTGGGGGTGACCTGTTGCTGAAAGTTTATGAGAAACAAATTTTATGGATGGGAGGAACGTCTGAGCTCTACACGTAGTTTGTGACTCTTATAAAAAGATAAGTGTTCTTATGTGCTTCTCTAATTTACTTTGTGTTTAATTATCTATGACCGATATGGGTTTATTTACTGTATGACGTTACATGTAATTAGTTGTCGTTATTCTATGTGATTTTGTTTGTACATGTAAGCATGATGTTTTTATTCAATAATTGTTGTCGCACATGCAGAGTATGATAGTTATTGAGTTTCCTATTAGTTAATTTTTGTATTAATGGTCATGAGTTCCTAGGAAATGCTAGAATTTTTCGTGTGTGCATGAGGATGGAATCAATGTGCACACGGGGAAGCAGATTCATGCACACAAAGAGAAATGAATCAGTGTGTGGTACCATAGTGGTTGTGCACACAGTAGTAATCATGTGTTTAGAATGGTTACATGTGCAATAATACTTGTGTACTTTGAATGATCATGCGTGTAGTTGAATTACATGTTAATTCCATTTTTATAATTGGTGTCTAAAGAGGAAAAATTGTGAGAGGGTGATATAGCTTTGGATCATGTGCATTACCTCATGTGATTTTGCGTGAATTAATGTTATAGTGTAATTTGTGCACTAGATTTTTGGAGTGGCATTGCTCAACAATAAGTTGGGGATGTTACAAAGTGACATCAGAGCATTTTTTAGTGTTGGTAATGGGGTACGTTACAAATTGGTATCAGAGCGTGGTACCTAGATAGGAGGTTGGGTATGCTACAGATTGGTATCAAAGTGCGGTACCCAATTAGGAGGCTGCGTACGTTACAGATTGGTATCAGAGCTCTAGTTTCAACATTGAGCTTGCATGGGTCGAGTATCTACTTAAGGAAAAAATCGGATTGATAAGTGGTTGAATTTGCAATTACAACGTGGCCATGGTGCACATAAAATAAGAATGTGCAAGTGTGTGCACTAAATTTTGACATTGCGGGGTGCGGCGCTGGAAATGCCCAGAAAACAATGGTGCATGAGTGTGCGCATTAAAAATTGGGGCTGCGCAGAGCAAAACTTACGATGCATGTGTAATATTGATACACAAATTATATGTTGAATATTGACATCACACATTGGTACATGTTGAAAACCAGTGTGCACATGGGATTTAGAAGAAAGAAAGAAAAAGTAAAAGGGTATTTGAGTTTCCAAATGACCATAATTTACTACACAAGGCTCAAAATTGCGCAAGGGAGCAGTCGATGGGAAATTTTTGGACAGAGGAGTTTTATTATTCACCTAGAAATTTTGAATTGGGACGTTAAAAGCATCCAAGAAATTAGAAGAAAGGATTCTGACAAATTGGTGCAAATTTTTCATTAAGTTGTTGCATGAATTCATCTAACAAATATTATTACATGCACATTATTCAGAATTAACAATGATTATATCATGACAGAATCAATGCAGAGAGTCAAAATCATGGAATATGCGCAGTGAACCTACAACCATAATGATGAATTTGGGGGTTTGTATATTGATATGGGTATGGATAGTACAAAATCCAATGAGTATAAATAAGGCAAGGAGGAGCGCATAAACTTGGTAGAAACCATAAAGGGACTGCAAAAAGATGTCCAAATATATAAAGATCATAATGAGAGGCATATGAAAGCCAAGGAGCAACAAGATGGCTTCAATATCAAGTTGATGCAGATCTTGGATAGAATAGAAAATAAAATGGATAGGGAGATAGAGTCAAGCAAGTCAAGAAGTCGCCGATCTAATAATGAGAGAAGAAAAACAAGAAGTGTTGATAGGAATTATCACCACTCACCAAAGAATTCATTTAGGAAAGTGTGCAGTAGCTCAAGTTCATATCTTGTCAGAAAGAATAAGAAAAGTACAGGGGTGGATGAGCTAAAGGGAGAAATGAATAAGATCAAGCCTTCTACCTTTGATGGTGATCACAAGAAGGATGAAGATGTGTAGACCTGGTTGTTGGGCATGAGGAAGTACTTCCAGCTACATAATTATTCTTTGTAGGAAGAAGGGAGAATTTCCATCTATCATCTAAAGGGAAAAACATCAATGCGGTGGGATCAGTTCGTGCAAGTGCAACACATTGATGAGAGATTTTAAAAGGTATTTCCAAAAGAAATATTTAGCCAAATGATACTATGACAACAAAATGAAGGAGTTCTTTGAACTCAATCTTGGGAGTATGAAAATAAACAAGTATGAAAGAAGATTCTTAGATTTTTTGAAATATGTTGCATTCATAAAAAATGAGCAAGTTAAAATTGAGATGTACCTGAGTGGGGTGCCATCATTTATCAGTGGCAAGATACAACAAGATGATCCCAATACATTGGAGGATACCATAAGGCGAGATAAATGTCTCTATGATCAACAAAGAAGAAGACCAAATTTCCAAAAGGCTTGGGAAGACAAGAAGAAAAAAAATATAGAACAGAGGAAAAAGGGGATTGAGCCACCATTTTTCATGAATACTTCTCAAGGACATCCAATGTACAAGGAGCCCAGAATGACTAAGATAATGAGGAAAAGACCAAGGAAACCACCTATTAATTGTTTGGGTTGTGGGGGAGACCACATGTACATATATTTCCCTCACAAAGGTGAAAAAGTGAGGATTGTTCACAATTCACAACAAGTTGCGACAATTGAAGACATGGGCAAAAATGTACCAACAATCTACGCAGCCCTGTATAACAAGCGAGTTGAGTTTCAATTGCACATGATTAAAGTAGAAGGTAAGATTAATGACCAACCCATTACTATTTTAATTTATTTGGGAGCTAGTCATAGTTATCTAGATCCTAAGATGGTGGAAAGATTCCAATTGCCAAGAAGTAAGCTTGGAAAACCATGGTTGGTGCAACTAGCTACATGAGAAAAAAACAAAATTAATGAGATCGTTAAGGCATGTCCAATGGATATAAATGGGTTGAGTGAAAAATTTGATTTGAATATCATACCTTTGGGCTCTTATTATTGCCTCATTGGTATGAATTGGTTAGACCAACTATTGGACTGCGATTTTCATTAAACCAAAAATCACAAGCATTAATATCCACCACAATCACCAGAGTAGGATCCATGAGAGGGGGTTAACCCATGTTGCGAAACTCATGGGAAGCGTTGAACCCAATGTCTAACAATCTCCACCCAGGGTGTACCGAGTGAGTTTCGAACCGAGACCTATCACTCTGATACCATTTGTTGGAATATGACTTTCGTTAGACCAAAACCCATAGGCATTAATCTCCTCCACAATCACCAATGTTAGGATCCACGAGAGGGGGTTAACCCATGTCGTGAAACTCATTGGAAGTGTTGAACCTAATGTCCAACACCAACATCATGTCGTTATAGATTGTTACAATAAGACATTTACATGCTTGGATGAGGAAGGAAATTTAAGAACAGTTCAAGGCATTCCAAGAGATATAACTATCATAGAATTTTTAGCCACGCAGTTGAAGAAAAGCTACAGGAAAGGATGTCAAGTATTTGTAGCGCACATGGAGGAGGAACCTCAGGATAAAGTGCCAAATTTTGAATACTGCGCAGTACTAAAAGAATTTGAATATGTCATTAAAGAAATATCAAGGTTTCCATTGAAAAGAGATATTGATTTCTCTATAAATTTGATGCTTGGAGTAGCTTCGGTATCCAAGACTCCTTATAGAATGAGTACACTAGAGCTGAAGGAATTGCAGATGCAACTTGAAGAGCTTCTGAAGAAGGGGTATATATTCCCAAGTGTGTCACCTTGGGGTGCCCCGATATTTTTTGTGAAGAAGAAGGATGCTATGTTGAGGCTTTCTATTGACTTCAAGCATTTGAACAAATTAGCAATAAAGAACAAGTATCCTTTACCAAGGATAGATGGCCTCTTTGACCAGCCGAGGGGAACACAATTATTTTCAAATATTGATCTTAGATATGGATATCACCAAGTGAGAATTAAATAAGAAGACATTAGCAAGACAAATTTTAGAATGAGGTATGAACATTATGAGGTCACAGTGGTGCCATTTGGGTTGTCAAATGCACCAGTTTTCTTCATGTGTTTGATGAACGATATTTTTCAGGAATACTTAGATACATGTGTCATTGTATTTCTAGATGACATACTTATTTAATCAAAGTCTGAAGAAGAACATGAACAACAATTGAGGATGGTGTTGCAAGTATTGAGAGAACATCAGTTGTATGAAAAGTTGAGAAAGTTATCATTCTACCAGAGACAGATTCATTACTTGGGTCATATCATTTCAGAGGAAGGGATAGTTGTGAACCCGGAGAAGATAAAATCCATTGAAGGATAGCCAACACCGGGGAATTTCATAGAGGTGAGGTCATTCATAGGACTTGAAGGGTACTACAAAGGGTTTATTGAAGGTTTCTCAAGGATTTCACACCCAAGCACATCCTTGCAAAAGAAAGGAGTGTGATTTGAATGGACACTGGATTGTGTAAGGAGTTTTCATCACTTGAAGAGTTTGTTGACAAGTGCACCAATTTTTATAAATGATGTTCCTAATGAAGACCGTGTCATGTGCATTGATGCATGCAAGGAAGGGCTAGGAAGAGTCCTTAGCCAAAATGGGCATGTGGTATGCTACAAATTAAGGAAATTAAAAGAGCATGAAAGGCACTATGATACTCATGATTTGGAATTGGTAGCCATAGTGCATGCCTTGAAGATGTGGAGGAACTACCTCATGGGAAAATATTCGAGTTGAGGACAAACCATAGTGGCCTGAAATATGTTTTTGGACAACCAAGTTTAAATTCTAGACAAAGCAGGTGGTTAGAGTTCCTCTGTGAGTATGAATTTGATATCAATCATATCAAAGGAATGGAGAACAAGGTGGTTGATAGACTCAATAGGAGGGTGCATGAGATGCATGCTACAACCATTAGAATGTACAAATCAAATTTGAGTGACATGATTTTAGAGGTTTCCAAATCAGATCAGCGTTATGTGGACTAAAGGAAAATGTATAGCAAGGTAAATTGCAACATAAATTTAAAGGTTATGAGCTAAAAGAGGATGGAATCATCATGTATAGGCGCAAATTTTATGTGCCAAATGATCAAGAGTTGAAAAATATGTTATTGTAAGAGATGCATGAAGTTCCTTATGTTGAGCACCCAGGCTATTAGAAGACAATTGCAACGGTCAAAAAACAATACTATTGGACAGACATGAAAAATGAGGTTGCTAATTTTATTTCTAGATGCCTTAGATGCCAAAAGGTCAAGGCTAAGCACAAACACCCAGCTGGTTTGCTACAACCTTTTCCCATTCCTGAGTGGAAGTGGGAAGCTGTGACCATGGATTTCATTACTAAGCTACCTATGACTACTAAGCAACATGATTATATTATGGTAGTGGTGGAAAAGCTTATTAAAGCTACCCATTTTATTCCAGTGAATTCAACTCACAAGGAAACCAACATTGTTGATATATACATGAGAGAAATTTCTAGGCTGCATGGTGTACCTAAGACAATTATGTTTGACAAAGATCCCAAGTTCGCATCAACTTTTTGGAAAGGGCTATTCAAAGGATTTGGGACAAATCTAAATTTTAGCACAACATATCACCCTAAGTCAGATGGACAAAAGGAGAGGGTAAATCAAGTGATGGAATATATGCTAATAATGTATGTGATGGACAAACCGACGTAGTGGGAAAAACATTTACCTTTGGTTGAGTTTGCTTGTAACAATGAGTATCAAACATCTCTAAAGATGAGCCCATTTGAGGCGCTTTATGGAAGAAAGTGCAACACACTAGTGAGTTGGGACAACCCAACAGACTGCGCAGTGGTTGGGCCATATTTACTTAGGGAAATGGAAGAGAATATGGTCAAGATAAGGCATAATTTAAAGGTTGCCCAAGATAGATGGAAAAGTTTTTCAGATAAAGGCAGAACCCACATAGAGTTTAAAGTGGGTGACCATGTGTTCTTGAAATTGAAAGCAAGACAAAATTCCTTGAAGTTGGGAAAATGTTCTAAGCTAGCAGCACACTACCGTGGGCCATTTGAAATCATAGAGAGGATTGGTCATGTCTCATACATGCTTGCATTTCCTGCATCCTTGTGTATTCATAATGTTTTCCATGTATCTTTGCTCAAAAAATAAGTACCTTATGTTAATCATGTCATTTATTGGAATGTGATTCAGGTGGAGCCAGAATGCGGTTTTTGAGTGCAACTAGTTTGTATATTGGATCAAAAAATAAAACAGCTTTGGAATCGAGCCATAGATCTAGTAAAGGTCCAATGGACTTGGTATGGTCTTGAGGATGCAACTTGGGAGCGCAAGGATGCTATGTGGGTAGAGTAACCATATATTTTTGAAGACTTGTGAAGTTTTTGTATGTACATATGTATACAATGCACTGAGGATAGTGCATAAATAAGGGTAAGGGGAATGTAATATCCCTAATCTGAACCCTAATTGTAAATGTAAATTTAGGCTAGTGCACACACCTAAAATTCTAAATGTACATTTAGGCTAGTGAACCATTGGCACCAAGTGTTGGTTAAGTTTTGCGTGCACCTAAAATTTTAAATGTACATTTAGGTTGGTGAGTTGTTGGCACCAAGTTTTGGTTCAATTTTTCATGCACCTGAGTAGTGCGCGAGGATTATTTTCCAAAGAAAGAGTATGCACATTCCATAGTGTTTCACGCACTTGAGTAAGTGTGCATGGATTTTGGATCAAGGGTAGGGTGTGCACATTCCATAGTGTTGTGCACACCTAAGTAAGTGTGCGAGGATTACCTTTAATTGTGCATCAGACTGAGTTATATGTGTGTGTGTGTGTGTTTTGGTGTGTGTATTTGAGGTCAGAGAGCATGTGTGCTTATTGGGATGGTGAGCCAGGATGCAAAAGTGTTAGTGTGCCTATCCTTTTAAAATGTAATGACTCTCAATTTATTAATAAAATCAAATTATTGTGCCCATACCACTCAAACAAAAAGAGATGAGGGGATAAACTCCACTAAAAATCGAAAAGGGGGGACTTAAGTCCAAGGGAATATTTTATTAATATTTTTGAAAAGTGCAGTGATGGATATTTATTTATCCTATGTTCCCGAGGGATGGGAATGAGTCACCAAGTGGATAAAAATAAGTTTGAAGGTGATCCAAGTGGATATTGGTGGCCACCCACCTGTTCCAACTGACTCCTCTTATCAATTTTTAGTACATGTTATTTTGTACTTCTTTGTAATTGTGGGTTCTACACTTTCAGGGATGTATGAATATCTACACATCTTCTAGGTGGATACCGGTGGCTTCCCAACTATTCCAACTGGATTATTTTGTATGTTTTCATGTCATCACATCTTGTTGTACTTCCATGGCTATTTTGGGCCCCTAAATAGTATTTTTTTGGCTCGCCACAATCGAAATGTAGACGGAGTTAGATTTTGATGACGTAATGCATAGTTCTCAAAATCACCTTTCCAACGGGCTATCACACACTTAAAATAGAGATTGTATTCAAAAGTTACGACCCCGGGAAGTTAATGTACTAACTTACCCAAACAGGGCCCACATGACTTTTGGCGTTTCATCTCCTAGGGTTAGGTTTTTGGATGTCTAGGGTTTTAGCATTCATGTTTATCATACAAAATCCTTCAGAGCCTCATTGTAATCTTCTTCTGGCAAATGAGCATAGTCATCACATCTCTTCTCGGAGATAAAGTTGCCACCATTCTAGCGAGTTTTGCACTCTGTATTTTTACAATCTCTTTACAATTATTTCATTAATAGAAATAAAGTATTGTTGTATTTCCTTGTTTCTGGAAATTTTAATGAGTATTTCATTTCGTTCTAAAAATAAATCTGGATCATTGGTATCAGAGCAGGCTTCTCTTGATTGTTTTTCGGCGCATGTCCTCGACGAGGTCTGAGTATAGCCAGTTGGGTCTCGAGTTTGTCTCTCTTGAGGAAAATCACTCTTGCATGCCCAAGAAACCCTCGATGGTGGCATAAAATAAAGATGGCGGAGCATAAGATTCTATTAACATGTTGCTTGAGCAAGCTCTCACGTGACAGAGGAGCAAAATGATGGAGAATTTTTAACACATTATTCAACGCCTTCCGATAGCACCAACTGCATCTTCATCAAGCGACCATTTTAGAGGAAACTCTCCCTTCAAGGTATAAGTTGATTTTGATATTCCCATATTTGAAGGTCAGATAGATGTGGATTCCCTAGAAAAATGGTTAAATATATTAGAAGGTTATTTCTCTGTTCAAAATTTTTCTAACAGGGAAAAGATCACCTTCTCACTCCTCAAGAATCTCCCCCGTGTTAAACATTGGTGGGAAATATACTGGGAGCAAAGTTCCACATAGGAATCTGGAATATATGGGGTTGAGACCACTTAGGATTTTTTTGTGGATGTGGTCAAAGAACAGTACTATCCTATTGATAACTATGAAGACCAGTACATGATATGGACCACACTGTGGCAAGAGAAGAGAAAAATAGTGCCAGAGCTCACAAATACTTTCCATACCTTGCGCACCAAGATGGGTATCAAAGAATACGAGCGACATATGGTTATGAAATATCGTGGGGCTATGCATAGGTACATCCAAATCAAAATGTATTTCCTAAACATCTCATCATTGGGAGCTAGCTATCGATATCTTGTCAAAATCGAGCAAAAATTTAGGCACCAGAACAAATGGGAATTCGGGTCTACAAATCTGCAACAACCAAAGCATGGTAAAGATGGCCCTAACCAAAAACCTGTAGAAAACCAGTCCAAGGCACATGTCAAAAAGGGTAAAGTAAAGACGAAGAATGACATTGGGAAGTGGTGTGACTTCCACAAAATCCCCTAGCACAACACCAATGAATGTCACTCGAAACAATCATTGGTGGCCGAGGTCAAAGACATGGAGCTGAACCTGGATTCAAAATCCGATCCAAAAAATATTGAAAATAGATAGATCATCAACACAGAACCCACTACTATTGTCACAACCACAAAAATTGAACTAGAAGAACCAGTAGATCCTGAAGAGGGGGAGCACCTCTTCCATTCATAGATGTGGGTGAAGGGGACCCCATTGCATTTCATTATTGATAATGACAACTAGAAAAACCTCATATCAGTTAAGGTCGTCAAACAGTTGGGGTTGTCGACAACACCACACCCGCAACCATACTACATCGGGTGGCTTCACCAGGGACGAGATATTCACATCAGCCAACAATGTCTCCTATCCTATGGAATCCATCCCTTCAAGGATGAGATAGTGTGTGATATTGTCCCTCTTGATGTCTATGATGTTGTTTTGGTCCAACCATATATATGGAAATGTCATGATGTCTATGATTCTAGACCTCGTAGTTTCATTATTACTCTGGGAGGTCATCTCTATAGGATACCAAAGGTAGTTCCGACTACCGCTCCACCAAAAAAACACTGCAAGGTAATCTCTCATGCTGCAAAATTCATCCTCTTCACATCCTGTTCAAAGGATGTACAGAAGACCACTACAACCATTGCAGCCTCAACACCTTCTATCTAACAAAAAAATATTTTCGAAGGGACATAAGATATTATTTCTTCACCTACAATGGTGCCTACACAATGCCCCATCCAATCTAGAGACAATAGGTTGGTGGAATAGATTGAACCCCTCCAACAACAGGTTTGTGATCGTCTTCCACAAGCCAAGCAAAACTTCTCCAACAAGGCATGCAACTCACCAAGATTCAGATTCAAGAAATACTTTCCCCTCTTCCCTGAGAACTAAACACAATGAATATCATTGCTTCCTAAGGGGGGAGGATTGATCCAGGTGGATATCAGTGGCCACCCACCTGTTCCAACTGGCTCCTCTTGTCAATTTTTAGTACAACACGTTATTTTGTACTTATTTGTAATTGTGGGTTCTACACTTATAAGTCCATATGAAGCCCTACACATCTTCCAGGTGGATACTGGTGGCCTCCCACCTAGTCCAACTAGCTTATTTTGTATGTTTTCATCTCAACACATCTTTTTGTACTTCCAGGGCCACTTTGGGCCCCTAAACAATGTTTTTTTGGCTTGCCACAGTCAAATTGTAGATGGAGTCAGATTTGGTGGCGTAATGTGTAGTTCTAAAATATACCTTTCCAACGGGATATCACACGACTAAAATGGAGATCGTATAACCTTTCTACAGGACTTGCAGGAGGCAGAACTGCCTACATGAAAAGGGTTGATTGGTGTGAGTTTTTTGGGATTTTCTAGGTGGAGGCGGTGGGCCTTGGCATTTCTTTTACTATTGTAATTAAGTTGTAGTATTGACCGAGCTCCTCTCTTTGTATCTTGTATCATATGTAAAATTCGTATACATGTATGAATAATGGTGTTAGGAACTTGTCTCAAGTGTTTCCCATCCCCATATCATGTGTACTTATGCATATATTCTATGTATTTGGATCTTCATGTTCTTTGAATATATTTTTTCTAAGTGTATAATTGGTTCTTTGAATATATTTTTTCTAAGTGTATAATTGGTTAAGTATAAGTATTGTTGTGGAACGTATTGAGGCCATGGTTGGAAATGTGCCTATTATACTTGTTGGATAACTTAGTTGAGGAGGACTTGGTGTAAATAACTTGTTGTAACCCAAGGTAAAGTTATGGGTAGACCTTGAGTGAAGAGACATAGTCTGGTTGTAGTAGGAACGATGTGGTCAAAATGTTGCGGCTGAGGCAAGGCAATGTCGCATAACTGCAGGTGCTAGAGCAGCTTGGGCACACCAAGTTGTCACAAATTGTTTTAAGTGGTCTGTAGGTTCATGATAAGTGGTATCATAGTGAATTTGGTGAAATTTTGGTGCTCTTCACCATTGTCACTTCAGTGATATGTGGTATCCAAGCTATGTGATAGTTGGTCACATATTTTTAGCTATCTTTGTGATATTTTGGTACTCTTCACCACTGCCACTTCCTTGAAAGTTGGTATTAGAGAAGGTTTTGGTGAAATCAGGCGCTGCACTCTTGCGACAATGGTCTAAGACCTGACTTGGGCTAGTTCATGCGCCCTTCACCATAGACCTATGTGTTGAGTATTGTTGAGATCCTCATGAGAGTCATGCAAGCCTTTTGGAAAAACTTGAAATGATGTCATAGACATCCAATGAATTGGACACTTTGGTAGTGGGTTGGATGAATAATTGAACAAGGCACACAAGATTGGTTATTTGGTGTAGTACGTGGCCAATGCACAGGTGAATATCAAGGTGAAGGAAAGTTGACTTGGGTGTGTCACAAGCTTGGGGAAGCCACTCGACCAAGACTTGATACTTAGACAAAATTAAGATGTGTCAAGAAAACCACCTTGGTCATGAGTTGTAGCATGGAGAGTCTGAAATATGAGTCTTGGAAGACCAAGTTAGGCATCGTGGCCAAGATCTTGAAACAAGGGTAGAAAGAGTTTCACCACTTGTGCCAAGTTCACTTGGGAATTTGAAGCAAGTTAGCGCACAAGTGGAAGCTTGGATCCAAAATTTGAAGGCCTTGTTAGACCAAGTGGAGGCTTGGACATTGTTGATCTTGGGGTCGCTTAAGTAGGAGGATGCCCAAGATATCCACAACATTGAAACAAAGAAGCAACCTAGATTTCCTAGAGTAAGAGGTAAGTATCTTACTAGTTATCTTTATTCTTAGAACCACTTCATGAAAAAATGTCCCTTGAACAAAAATTTGGCCAAATTAGAAGAATTCCAAGTGAACTCGACAGACAAGAAGTTTGCAGTGTTGGGTGTGGTGACCTAGTTGAAAGAACATTCAAAGGAGATTATGGAAGGGTTGAATGCCTTAATAGTTGGTCTAGGCAAGTTTGTAGGATGTGGAAATTGTTTGCAAGATGAAGAGGTGAATGCGATATGTTTTATGGATGCAACATTCAATGGGTTGAAGGTGTCATCCTTCTGCAACCCATTTTTTTTAAGTGAGTGAAATGCTACATTGCTCCAATGTAAGCCTGAGAGAAGCATGGACGCATTCAAGGTGGTCAACTTAGTAGTGAATTCGACAGTAGGGGTGGTTTTCTCTATACCATTGAAAGTCAGGAATTGGTTTGGTGGCCTGGATTTGAGTATGGCTTCATTGTATGACCATGCAATGGTATTGGGGTAGGATTTTCTCAAGATTTCTAAGGAAGTCCCAATATTGCACGAAAGTAGCTTGGTGTTTTTGGATGAAGCCAAAATGTTTATTATGCCTATGGTGACTAGGAGGAAGTTGGTGTGGATGCCCAAAATGTCAGCAATGAGGTTGATTGAGGTAGCCATTGGACCTGTGGTCACACCTCATGTCATTTCATAAAAAAAAGAGAGAAATTTGAGCATGGAATCCTTGGGAACCAAGGGTGGCTTGAGCCAAGCAGAATGTAGAATGATAATAATGGAGGCTTTGGTGAAGGCAGTCTTGGTAAAGGTTGAACAATTGTGAAAATTTCAATATTAGAAGCAAGGAGTTGAAGGAAAGATGAAGCTTGCACTAGAAACTATTGCAAAGGTCGTTGAACAAGGGAAGAACTAGGAGGCACCTTCTTGCTTGTAGATATGTGGATAAGAAAAATGCAGATTGGTCAGATGGCTCACTCAGTGAAAAATATCTAAGTGTTGGGTCTAAGTAATGCATGGAGGCACTCATCCAATAAGACTTAGAGTTGGATGTCGAGGAATTGAGATACGAGGACTGAGACCCTAGAATCATTGTGATTTTTTGTAGGAGAGCCATGGGAATATATGACCATGAATTGACTACAGAATTATTGGAAGACTTAGGTTGAACGTGATGAGAAGTGAAGTTGGTTTTAAAGTACTTGCACATGGAGAACAATTTAAACCCCACGTAATCCCATAGTGTTGGCACCTACTGTGTGCTCTCTTATTACTATCAAACCATGAGTTGGCTCACTACCTAGGAGGACGTAGTTTAGCCTCAAGCTCCTCAAGAAGGTGTTATGGAAATTTCATTCCACAAACAACTTAGAAGTATATGGGAAGAATGTGACCTTTCCCTCACACATTGAAGTCAACATATGTTAGGTTGTCGTAGGTAATTTGACATTACTTGGCCTGTAATGTTGTAGGAAAACTTAGCAACTATGGGAAAAAGGGGGATACTTTTCCTTAGTTCAATGAGGTTGGATAGAGTGACTTAAGTGTGGATGGAAAAGACTCATTTTCAGGCATGGGGACGTGCATGCTCATGGATTAGATGTGATAGTTGGATCGATCACCCAACTAGTTCAAGGCATGGGAGAGCTCAGTGTGTGAAATCATGAATGAAGGGGTTTAAGTATGGATGTAGTAGTGGGTCAAGATGGTCCACCACTTGGACATTTTGGAAATATTACCAAGGGAAGGTTCAATGATAGTAACTATAGGATATGGTTGCAACATCACAATACATTCACTACAGTAGGGTAACAACAACTTGAACCATTAAGGATTGAGTTGGGCATGAGTCATTTGTCCATGAAGGGGACAAAGAGTTTGCATGCCATCTTTGGATAAGGAACAATGTGGAGAGTTGGGTGCCTATTGCAGACAATTGTATTGAGTTTTTGAAATTTGGGGTTTTACAAAGAGATTGCATGTCAACTTTGGATAAGGAACAATGTGGAGAGTTGAGGTTCCTATTGCAGACAATTGTATTGAGTTTTTGAAATTTGGGGTTTTTAGTAGTCATTGATGGAGAACTTGGGGTTTCTAGTGGGAATTGTCATGGAATTTGAGGTTTCTATCTTCCTTTGGTTGTAGACGGATGCACGTGTTTGAGAATTGACTTGAGTACAATAGTTTCTTGCGATGTGTTCAAGGACAACAATGAATTTTAGTGGGGTAGGATATAAGACCCTCTCCTAGAGTGGCATCGAGCACTTCAACTACACCATCGCAGATGAATAGATTTGTCAGACAAGATTCCTTCTGGGGTTTCCTTGGAAAGACACAAGCCGCCTTGGGCACCCTTATGGACAAACCAAGCACTCCTCATATGGATTGTGGAGACTTGAGTGCTCCTATGGATGGACAAGATACGTTGCAGATGAGGCAATTTGGATGCACCAAGGAGTGGGGAAAAATTGGCTCTTGACTTCAAGAGTTGGAGTGTCGAGACTTATATGGACCAATTGAGTTGGGAAATCTGCAATTGGGGATTTTGATGGGTAGTCGATATGCCTTCAAGTACAAGTTGCCACAAATTGTGATCGTGGACCACACTTTATCGACATACTCCATTGGGAATGCATTCCTTGGGAATGAATTACAAATGGAAGTATTGCAGACATGTGGGCCTTAGGGGAACTTGGGCATGGATGCTTGAATGATGTGGGTGTGGACAAGATGACTCAGGAATGACGTGACATGGGCATGGACAATTGGTTCTACCATACAACATGGAACATTTGGGGTGACTCATGTGGAATGACACATGCAATGGACAAGTCAGATCGTGACCACTTAAAACGACATGACTTGCCAAGTGTTGGGGAAGACACATATAAGGATGGAGAGGCCATTCCAAGGCAAGGCAAGAAAGGAATTATTAGCAAAAAAATTTATTCACACGACTAAGAAATTTTGATAAGGATGAGTTTCTCTCATGGGACACTTGACAATAAGTGTATGGATCTCACTTCTTAGTAATTGGATGTGGAAATTGGATAAGGACATGATGCTTTCAAAAGCATTGTATGGTTCTCACTTCCCTATCATTGGATATCCTTTTCATTGATTGAGAGTGATACAATCCCTAGCTTCAAATGAAATTCTCCACATATATGACACTCATAACTCTGATATATAATTCCATGGATGATCTTCAATAATGGTTAATGTGTTTTATAATACTATTGATGATCCTTGGTACTCTTATCACTGAGGTTAGGTTATGTGATTAATAATCTAATAGTCAATAAGTAGATTTTTTTTTGCAGCATATGGAATGATGAGTGGTTTTCACTTTTCCACTTTCATCAAGATAATTGAGTATTTTTATTCAAGTGCCTGAGGTTGTTGCAAATACTATGTCAAAAAATGACATATGATACATTTTTATGATCAACATTAGTATTAGGCGCCTTTGGGATTCTAACACCTATACTAGATCTGGTTTATAATGATTCTCCTTGGCTAGATAGAAGCATTATTAAGAGGCAACATTTTGTGCATTCAACCATAATAAATGATTTAGCTATGTGACTTAGTGAAAAGTCACTACAATACATTACATGTATAGATAAAGAAAAAAATTGAGTCCAAAATGGGCCTCTATAACACACCCACGATGGGGCGAAAAAAAAAAAAAAATGTCGTCCTTACAGGAACAGATCCTTTCCCTCTACAATTTCTAATTTGGGTAGTCCGGGACTCAGTCCGACCCTCCGGTCAAGGTTCTTCGATTCTATAATTCAAATAAGACTTAGAGACCTTGATAGTCTCACCGCTTAATCAAACACTTCCCTTCCGGCTTCTGGTGCAGGTCTTATGATACCCACAACCTTCTCCTTGACACTTCTGCGAAGTCTCGGAGTTGGCGTTAGCCCCTTTTCTCTTGGCCCCTCCTCGGATGTGACCTTGGTTGATGACCTCACGCAAACACACAATTGCAGGCACGACCAAAGGTGATTTGAAACCAAACTAATTTTTGGCCCACAATTCTCCTCAAGCTTCCACGTGTCCTTTCTCCAAAACCGAGGTTTGGATTGCAGCCCACCCTCAATTTTTTAAAGTTCGCACACCTCTGATCCCCACAATGCTATGGGACCATCGATCTCCCGATGATGACGGTACTGTCTGAACTGAAGGTTCATATCTTCCCCTCCTAAATCAACGGATGTGATCTCCTTTGTTATTTCAGACTTTAGACTTTTCAAATCTCAAACCCTGCTTTCCTCCATACCTCAATCCTTCGGAGTTGATGATCTATGGAAACATGTCCTCCTAAATCAACGAACCTGATTCTACTGCGTGTTTTACCTTTCAACTAGATCAACGGTCCTGTGGCCCTCTTCTCGATCAATGATCAAGATCTCCTTCGGTCTCCAGACTTCTGAGATCTTAAATCTCAAACTTCACCCCTTTTTTCCTAATGGATTTTATCCAAAGGATATAATCCACTGACACATGTCCACTTGATCTGAAAATCAAGGATTACTTCTGGTCTTTACCTGGATTCCATAGATTCATGCCACGTCCCTTCTTAATATGAGGGCTATGAATTACTTTGGGACTTTATCTGAAGTCCATAGATTCACGCCATGTCCCTTCTAGATCAAACGATTCAGATTCACTTCGGACGATTCGACGCTGGAGATTTACTTCAGACAATATGATGACTAATATCTACTTTGGATGATATGACGATTGAGATTTACTTCAACTTTGTTGGCATAGGGGCATACCTAGGGTTCAACGCTTCAACAACGCACCAAAAAAACCCTAACTACCGGCCCTTTCGGCAACACCTACGAAGCAGATGAAGTCTCAATCGAGGTAGAGGTAGGGGTGGTTGCAAGACTCAAATGTTTGCAACCTAGCTGGGACACAGATATTTGATTACACCACTCTAACAAAGCACTTAGCAATTAAAATTCATGAGTATTTAACCTCTATTCACATCGCAGATCCAAACCCTAATTATAGAACAACGTAGTATTCAACCAGATCTAACACATCTAAGAACTTAACATATTGAAAGAGTTTGCATGCCATCTTTGGATAAGGAACAATGTGGAGAGTTGGGTGCCCATTGCAGACAATTGTATTGAGTTTTTGAAATTTGGGGTTTTACAAAGAGATTGCATGTCATCTTTGGATAAGGAACAATGTGGAGAGTTGGGTGCCTATTGCAGACAATTGTATTGAGTTTTTGAAATTTGGGGTTTTTAGTAGTCATTGATGGAGAACTTGGGGTTTCTAGTGGGAATTGTCATGGAATTTGAGGTTTCTATCTTCCT
>JZKD02S1679918.1:57519-76684 GCA_000966675.3 Picea glauca | reverse complement strand
TATATATATATATATATATATATATATATATATATATATATATATATAGTTTTATATTTCTCCATTTTGAAGTCTATTGGAGTAAAAACCCCAAGTTTTATATTTCTCCATTTTTGATGTCTATTGGAGTAAAAACACCTACTTTTGGAAAATGTGGGGGTAAAAGGATCTACATGCAAGAAATTAGTTTTTAATTGTGGATTAAGACAAGCATAAAGGATGCTTGTATACTCATTGGAATGACTCAGGCAAGTAACCATAAGATAGAAATAGGGTAAAGATATAAATATAATTGTGTAGGGAAGATACTTGATAATAAGTTTTGGCATAAGGAAAAAGGGTGATCTATACTTATCTTGCTAAATGATTATATTGATGTAAAGGAAAGGAGATTATTAATATACTAATTGTATGAGATAATTATTCTAATTATTAATGAAGGATGGGTATTTTTTTATATTGGATTTTTTTTTTACAATAATTTATAATATTATCTATTGGAATGTATTTATTTATGGATTTTCTTTAGATGTTCATTAAATTTAATTATGCTATTTTTGTTTATGAATGATATGGATTATAAATGAAGTATTATGTAAAAGAAGTTGAGGTTTAGAATATTGTGATAGTTAAAATTTAGGGAGCAATCCATATTCAAATCTGAAGAACTCTCACAACAAGAGAATCATTGCATTATATATTCAATATAAGTGAGTTTTACTAGGGCAAGCTTATTAAAGATTATTTTTAGGGTTTTGAGTTGTATTGTATTTTCTAATTCACATACACATATTGATATTTAGAGCTCTGTAAAGAGATTTTGTATGGATATATATTAATAAAGGTGTACTGTAAATTATTAGCACAAAATTTTATTCACACGATTAAGGAATTTTGATAAGGATGAGTTTCTCTCATGGGACACTTGAAAATAAGTGTATGGATCTCACTTCTTAGTAATTGGATGTGGAAATTGGATAAGGACATGACGCTTTCAAAAGAATTGTATGGTTCTCACTTCCCTATCATTGGATATCCTTTTCATTGATTGAGAGTGATAGAATCCCTAGCTTCAAATGAAATTCTCTACATAAATGACACTCATAACTCTGATATATAATTCCATGGATGATATTCAATAATGGTTAATGTGTTTTATAATACTATTGATGATCCTTGGTACTCTTATAATCGAGGTTAGGTTATGTGATTAATAATCTAATAGTCAATAAGTATATTTCTTTTTGCAACATATGGAATGATGAGTGGTTTTCACTTTTCCATTTTCATCAAGATAATTGAGTATTTTTCTTCAAGTGCCTGAGGCTGTTACAGATACTATGTCAAAAAATGACATCTGATACATTTTTATGATCAACATTAGTATTAGGCGCCTTTGGGATTCTAACACCTATACTAGATCTGGTTTATAATGATTCTCCTTGGCTAGATAGAAGTATTATTAAGAGGCAACATTTTGTGCATTCAACCATAATAAATGATTTAGCTATGTGACTTAGTGAAAATTCACTAAAATACATTACATGTATAGATAAAGAAAAAAATTGAGTTCAAAATGGGCCTTTGTAACACACCCACGATGGGGCGAAAAAAAAAAAATTGTCCTCCTTACAGGAACAGATCCTTTCCCTCTACGATTCCTAATTTGGGTAGTCCGGGACTCAACCTGACCCTCCGGTCAAGGTTCTCTAATTCTCTAATTCAAATAAGACTTAGAGACCTTGATAGTCTCACCTCTTAATCAAACACAAGCCCTTCTGGATTCTGGTGCAGGTCTTATGATACCCGCGACCTTCTCCTTCGCGCTTCCGCGAAGTCTCAGAGTTGGCGTTAGCCCCTTTTCTCTTGGCCCCTCCTTGGATGTGACCTTGGGCGATGACCTCATGCAAACACACAATTGCAGGCACGACCAAAGGTGATTTGAAACCAAACTACTTTTTGGCCCGCAATTCTCCTCGAGCTTCCACGTGTCCTTTCTCCAAAATCGGGGTTTGGATTGCGGCCCACCCTCAATTTTTTAAAGTTCGCACACCTTTGATCCCTGCAATGCTATGGGATCGTCGATCTCCTGATTTTGATGGTACTGTTTGAACCGCCGGTTCATATCTGCCCCTCCTAAATCAATGGATGTGATCTCCTTTGAGATTCCAAACTTCAGACTTCTCAAATCTCAAACCCTACTTTCCTCCGTACCTCAATCCTCCAGAGTTGACGATCTGCGGAAACATCTCCTCCTAAATCAACGACCCTTATTCTATTGCGTGTTTGACCTTTCAACTAGATCAATGGTCCCGTGTCCCTCTTCTCGATCAATGATCGAGAACTCCTTCGGTCTCCAGACTTCTGAGATCTCAAATCTCAAACTTCACCCCTTTTTTCCCAATGGATTTTATCCGAAGGCTATAATCCATTGACGCGTGTCCACTTGATCTGAAAATCAAGGATTACTTCGGGTCTTTACCTGGAGTCCATAGATTCATGCCACGTCCCTTCTTAATATGATGACTATGAATTACTTTGGGACTTTATCTGAAGTCCATAGATTCATGCCACGTCCCTTCTGGATCAGACGATCTAGATGCACTTCAGATGATCCAACGCTGAAGATTTACTTTGGACAATATGATGACTGAGATCTACTTTGGACGATCTGACGATTGAGATTTACTTCAACTTTGTTGTCATAGGGGCAAACCCAGGGTTCAACGCTTCAACAATGCACCAACAAAACCCTAACTACCGGCCCTTTCAGCAACACCTGCGAAGCAGATGAAGTCTCAACCGAGGTAGAGGCAGGGGTGGTTGCAGGACTCAAATGTTTGCAACCTAGCCGGGACATAGATCTTTGATTACACCACTCTAACAAAGCACTTAGCAATTAACATTCATTAGTATTTAGCCTCTATTCACATCGTAGATCCAAACCCTAATTATAGAACAAGGCAGTATTCAACCAGATCTAACACATCTAAGCACTTAACATATTGAAAGAGATCAGATCTAGCATTCATTCACATTACTTAGCTCTAAGCTAGTATACTAGATGCATCATACATAAATATATTGGCACTAAGCATAAATTGCGTCACTAGCATACAACCATAATGCACAAAGAAACCATAACAAAGGATATACGCGGTTCCCCCTAGTGTGGGGCTACGTCCACCAACTCTTCGTCTTCTTTATTATATTCTCTCAATCTACTTACATGCACAAAGCCTCATAACCCACTCCACATAGGACAGGATATCTGCGCACCTCTACAGATCCTCCTTCCCTGAGCTAGATTTAAGCACAAAGCCTTCTTACTATCTATACACAAGCTTCTTACAACCACTTGCACTTAGCTCTGCAAATTCTTAACACATAGCATGAACAAAGCATCCACAACTATTCACACTTATCACATTGGCCTCTTCCTACATCGCCTATATATCTATTTATACATTACAAAATGGGCCTAGACATGGGTAAACCCATGGGCTGACATACCACCCGTTACATAAACCCTAATCCCAAAAATTGCCCTAAAAGGGGGCCGAGATCTCGCGATCTCTGCTTCGACTTGCGCTCCTCCTTCGACTAGCCTGTCAAAGTCCCAAAAGAGGTCAAACATGACCAAGGATATCCAAAACTTGGTCAAGGGCCAACAAGCCCCCAACACTCACCCGTGACTCGTCTCGAGTCACTCTAGTCTGGATAACTCTGCCTCAAAAGCCTCGAGCTTGGGTCGAGCTGCTTCAACATGTTGCTACGCCAAGGCCTCCTACTTGACAAGCTATTGAATAACTGTCTCATTCATAGGTCCTTCTAAGCGTTTTTCTACTGAAGTGACTACTTGTTCTAGCTCTTCTCCTCATCCTTCAATCTCCTCAAAAAGTAGGCAAGCTGCATCCTGGACTGGCTGGAGCTTCTGAGTCACTTCCATGACTTTTCTTTGTATGGCATGGACCTCCTGATGATCCATGCGCTGTTATTGGGATATTTTCATCCTCTCAACTGTTGACAAGAGTTTCAATTGCGCTTGTACTGTTGTTGTTTGCTGCTTTGCTTCCTGGAGCTGCGAATCCAGTGTCTTCAGTTCGGGGTCCTTGGTAAGGAGCTTATAAGTCTGTGCACTACGACTGCTTAGCTTTTTACATTCCATGGATAATGCTTGGATCCTTTCAACTGCTCTCTGGGAAATTTCTTCTCTCCGATCTTGCACTTCCTGTAGAGTGCTTGGCACTGTTTGTAGCTCTAGTTCTGCGATGCTCTGTTGAAGCTATTGAATGGCTTCAACAAGCTTCACAAATTGATTTAATACCGGGTCTTCTTCCATTTTCTCCAAGCTTGTCACAAAGATAAGTGCTCTGTTGACTGCTTCTTTAACTCTGACCTGCTCCGCGAGTAGTTGGTCTTTCTTCTGTTGGATTGGCGCTTTATTTTCTTCAACCTTGGTTTGGAGGTCGTCCTTCTCCTATTGTGCAACTCGACATTGCTCTATGATTTCATGTGGTGCGTGCTTTAGGGCCATTGTGGCCTATTCTTTTTCTTCTTGCATACGATGAAGGTGAGCTTCGATCACATCATCTATTCTGTGGAGTTGGGCAGTCTCATCTCCCAACTCTGGTTTCTCTAGTGGAAGGGGCGCAGTGGGAACTGCACGGCTGGAGTGAAGTGCTTGTTGTACTCCTCTCAAATCTGTTTCAATTCTATCATACATGGCTTTTTGTTTGGCTTCAGTTCTCTGCAAAATATCTTCCGAGGCATCTGATACAACTTCCATAATGAATTCGAAGTCATCGACCATGAGTACAGTCTGCAGCTTCAACTTACTTGATTTGGACTTCTTCCGCGATGTAGGTTTCATGGGGTGAAATTTTCTTTTCTTGGATGTCTCTGCCTCTTCAAGGGGGTTCCTAGGCGGTGTTTTTTCGCCTTTCTTCGGCTTGTCTTATTCCTCTTCTTTCTCTTCTTTGTCCACTTCACCGTCTCCTTCTCCGCTAGGTGAATCTTATGCAATCTCTTCTGATGTGTTGTGTACTTCCTATACATATTCCTTATTTTTATTCTTGCTATTGTTGGGTGCATCATACTCTTCGTGAGTAACCACCAGACTTCCAATGAGGTTGGGATTAGACAGTGCTTCCTGGTCGACTGGTATAAGGAACTCTACAGGCCATTCCTTACTGATTTCTTCTAGGTCCTCCTTTGTAATCTTGTAGTAGGATTGAAGCTCTTCTTTACTTTCGTCTGCACGTGCAGTAATATAAATAAAATT
The DNA here is from genome assembly GCA_000966675.3 of Picea glauca. Lineage (NCBI taxonomy): Eukaryota > Viridiplantae > Streptophyta > Pinopsida > Pinales > Pinaceae > Picea > Picea glauca. The sequence continues at coordinate 71,400 of JZKD02S1679918.1, read as the reverse complement.
CCTATCTGCATGGAACTTCATAAGGGGCCTGGACCTATCCAGGGTATTCGACGTCATAAGAGGGAAAAACTCAATAGCCCTCTTCAACTACAGGTAGTAGGTATGGAATACTGTGTTCGACTACCATTGTTTCCCCATATCGCTCGAATACCAGAGTGTGGTGAACTTCGTAGCTAGTGGCTCGAACGACTCAATGTCAGGGAAGGTTGCACCTTCCGAAATATCCCAAGTAGTGAATGTGATGAGGATAAGCAACCAGCTAAAATGGAACTCATAGCCCTGATCCTGAGCTTCACAAAAATCTAGTTCTAACTGATTGACTAGGTAACTGGCCTAGTTCATCTGTAGTCCTTCAACGCATTTTTCTGTGAGGTCAATGATAAACCATGTGACCTACATGGGTCTATTCTTTCTTACTAGCTTACCAACAATCAACTGGCAAGAAAGGCACACTACGCCATTCTGAATGGAGGCTACCTTGTAGCCTCACATCCCTTTCTCTACATCGTCGTAGGTGTCTTTGATATTCTGTGCTAGGGTGCAATCTGCAACCTTCCCTAGATAAAAGTCTTGCGGGTCTGGTCCCTGCATGATCAATTTGGTGATCCTATGGATCAGGGCTGTATCAACGGTAATGCGTTTGTCTAACCATACATACCTGCCATGGAATCATGACAGTAGGAGATTAATGCACACGTTAACCTCCTGGTGCCCTAAAAAATGTGGTATCTTCATCATGTTCAAGACAATGGACCTCGTGATGTCCATCATCCATGGCTGGGGGATGATCTTCGACTTCTTCCCCTTAGTCTTGGTCAAATATGTGTGAGGTACGACCATGCCATAGCTCATGTGGTCTCCTAGGTTATAGTCATTGATATTCAATGTTGGAATCCTCTCCAACTGCGGTCTGACTACTTGTATTCCCTTCGGAAGGTACGCAGTGATGACTATATAGTCAAAGTTCTTTCTGGAGCTTCTTGTAATTTTTCTAACCTTTCCCTCTTCTTACTGAGCTTTTTGGCCTTCTTTCTTGTGATCTGAATTACTGGTTTCCTCTTTCCATTATCGTTATTATCTCCTCTTGGCATGATAAATTCACATTGTGGAGGGTCTTTCATAGGGTTCAAATGTAATACTTCTTCTCTTTCTGGGTTAGGTGCTCTACTCTTTTGTACAAACAGGTGTCTCCAGTCTTCATGTGTCCTTTCAACTTCGACATCCATATCTTTGGTCTTCAATAGCTTCGATTGGTTCTCTTGTTCTTCCAGTAAGTGCGTTATTCTCCTAGCCATGAAATCTCTTAGTTCTTTCTTTTTTTGTTCTAGATCCTCCTCTTCTTGTTTCCTTCGTATCCGATCTTTCTCAATCCATGTTTTTCCTAGAAAGATAGCAAATGGGGCAATGTTCTCAACAAAATTAACGATCTCAAATTCTTCTTTTGTCGAAGTGCCATGAGCACTCATAGATGTCTGGGTAAGCCTTCCACATAGGGTTATCAACTTTCCTCTAAATAATCTTATTCCTCTTAATGAAGGAACCATAGCAGGCTTTCTGAAAATTTCCCAAGTTCTTTTTGTCATGATATTCACCTGTGTTTCCTGATCCAAGACACAGTCTATGTTGAAGTCTCCTATTCTTATTTCTATGTACTCTTTCTCTTTTAAGACCTCTGATAAGTTCATATTTCTGTGGTCATTCAAAGTTTCTTTCATTTGTAGTAATACAGTCTCTGATTCTTTTTGGAGTTCTATCAAATCCTTAGTTTCTTGGCTCGTCTCATATTTTTCATGTTTCATATTCATCTTTTGAACTTTAGCAATCATTCTAGGACAATCCAAAACTTCATGGTCCATAGTTTTACAACAAAGACAACTAGGTCTTCTACCAAAGAATTCCTTAGCAAGATGTCCTAGTCTTATGCAACTATAACAAAGGGTTAATCCTCTCTTTTTCTTAAATGATCCCCAACCTTTCCTATACTGCGCACCGGGGTCATAGTAACTAACCTGCAAAAAATTCTTTCTAGGATCCTGCATCCATTTGTTAGTCCAAATATTCTTTCTATGCATAGGGATAACATACCTTTCATTATTTCTATCAGATCTATTCATATCAAATATTCTTTCTTCTAACTGTGCCCTAGTTTTCATATTAGGACACAGTTTATCAAACATACCTAGATCCATTCTTTTGAAACAAAAATTTTCACTAATCTTACCTTTCTTAGAGTACAAAGATTCAATATCTTACCTCTTTTCTTCAAATCAAACATCTCTTCTCAGCACAGAGCTTCGCAAGTCAATGCTGCACACTAAAGAAATAGATCTATGCACAAAGATTTCTTTTCTTCAATTCCCAACAATCGCAGTTCCAGTCCCGACAACAGAACCATTTGTTAGCACAGAGACAGACCCAAGGTTCAATGATTCAACAACACACCAACAAAACCCTAAATACCGGTCCTTACAACAACACCTACGAAGAAGATGAAGTCTCACCCAAGGTAGAGGCAAGGGTGGTTGCAGGACTCAATGTCTGCAACCTACCTGCGACACAAATCTGTGATTACGCCACTCTAACAAAGCACTTAGCAGTTAACATTCATCAGTATTTAACCTCTATTCACATCGCAGATCCAAACCCTAATTACAGAACAACACAGTATTCAACTAGATCTAACACATCTAACCAGTATTTAACCTCTATTCACATCTCATATCTAACTCTTTGTCTTCTTTATTATCTTATGTCAATCTCCTTACATGCACAAAGCCTCAGAACCCACTCCACATAGGACAGGAGATCTACGCGTGCCTCACCAGATCCTCCTTCCCTGAGCTAGATTTAAGAACAAAGACTTCTTATTTTCTATACACAATATTCTTACAACCACTTTCACTTAGCTCTGCAAGTTCTTAACACATAGCATCCATGGAGCATCCACAACTATTTAAACTTAGCACATTGGACTCTTCCTACATCGCCTAAATATCTATTTATACATTACAAAATGGGCCTAGACATGGGTAAACCCATGGGCCAACATCCCATACCCATTACATAAACCCTAATCCCCAAAACTGCCCTAAAAAGTGGTCGAGATCCTACGATCTCTTCTTTTACTTGCGCTCCACCTTTGACCAGCTTGTCAAAGTCCCAAAAGAGGTCAAACATAACCAAGGATCTCCAAAACTTGATCAAGGGCCAACAAGCTCTCTGGCTCTCCGGACTTTGGGAGTCTCACATCTCAACTAAAAAATCTCGCACAGATTTCCCCAGATTCCATGATCTGTTGCCACATGTCCCTCTAGATCTAGTGGTCCGGATTCACTTTGGGTATTCAAGGTTCAAGAATCTCAACTTTCAATAGAAATCCCTCGAACAGAATCCTCCAGAGTCTGCGATCCGTCACCACATATCCCTCTGGATCTGGTGATCCAAGTTCACATCTCGGTGATGGACGGTCTCAAATTACTTTGGATATTTCACCTCCTCTTGGTCCATGAAATTTTGGATTTATGGATCTTATGCCACCTGTCCTCCTTGATGATGGATGGTCCCAAATTACTTCGGGACTTCAGAACTTTGGTAAGTTATGTTCTCCTGCGTGTAAAAAGTTCTAAGGTCTGCGCACCTTTCTTAGATTAGACGGCTCTTGATCCTTGTCGTTGTGATCTAATGGACACTGCCACTCCTCCTACTGAGCTTCTGACTTACTCCGACTTAGAAGATTTTTTAAGTGGTCAAGGATTCAAACTTTGCTCCTCCTATGGGCCTGTCTCTTGTATTTCTTCTTCCCTCCTGAAAGTGCTATCTCTTCTGAGCTTGATCTCCTTGAATATTTCATTGTCCCACACACTCCTTGCATTTCAGGGGTTGTGTCAAACTCATATCAAAGGTCAACAGTGATCGACGGTTCACAGAAATTGCGGGGCCCCAACATGCGTACTCTTTACCAGAGAGTTCTACCTCCACAATATGGAAAGTTCTCGCTCGATTCTAGTCTAATCGGGATCGTTGATCTTCCAGCCCATTGAGATCAATGGAAAGGGTGAATTGCGGGCCACAAACTAGCGCGTCTACTATTTTCACCTTCGCACTCCGCAGTGATTCCCCACCCTCGATCTTCGTTCATAGATCAACGATTCATAGAAATTGTGGGGTTCAACTTGACTATCGTGCAATTTTAAATCTCGAAGCCTCGAGCTCCAAGGTTCCTAGACCCAGGTCACGTGGATATTCATACAACTCTTGGGCTATAATACTCGCTCTTAGTCGGGTTTTTGGTTAAGGGAATAGGTGGAAGTTCAAAGTCTCCTAAACTACTAGTTTGAAGGGAACACCTTCCCAACTCGCAGAGCTTTAAGATATGAATAAAGGCAAAGTAACTTGTGAGGTTACCAAAACGGTAGCTATGCCCAAAGGCTTGCTCCGACTCTGGAACGGTGATGTAAATTCTCGGGAAAGCGCCTTCAAGTGATTAAACTGGGGTGTATGGAAATTCAATAAGAAATATAGGTTCTCAAGGGAACGAATGCATACTCATAACTTAATCATTTAATACAGAGAAAGAACCCTTTATAGACATGTAAATACTCACATGCATCCATTATTTACAATTCAAATCATAAGGAAAGAAAACACTTATCATAACCATAGAGTGTGATGTGACTGCTGAAAGGGGTGCTCGTTTCCACCCAACCATAGGCTCAATCACTCCCAATGGATTTATCACTGGCCACCCCCGAGCTTAAGCCATGATGCTTTGAGATTCAATCTCTTACTTCCAGCTCAACGAAAGTTATGGACGAAGGTTACTCTCCTTCTCACAATACAAAAATAGACAAGGACTAACGTTACTCTCCTTCTCCTGGATCAATCTCTATTTTCTATGATCAGAACTCACTATTCCTCTTTCAGTCCTTCCTCGGACCCAAGAGTTTCTTCTCTTGTCTCTGCATTTTTTCCCGTAGGTCTTCCTCTGCCCACCACACTTCCTTTCTTTCCTTCCTCAGCAAGGTTGCGTGTGGCTTGAATTCCCAGTCTGTGGTCAGGTCTATAATCCTTACAGATGGGAAATCTTCCCCATCCCCTCATTAACTCTTGAGGAGGTCTTCCCACCTACCATCCCGACTATAATTCATTTTTGGGTCAGAGGGTTGTTCTGATTTGAGAAATTAATTCCAGCATGGTACTGGTTCGGTGGAGGTTAATGCAACCATTTCGGGTCCCCTCCACCATATTTCATAGCATTCATGGTTTTCTCTTAGCACATCCCCTCTTTCAACAGTCATGCAGCATGTAACCATTTTCTATTAAAATAACAAAATTTACATTCATCAACCTTTTGTACAAAGGTCCATCAAATCAAACATTCATACTTTTAGGTTTGCCATAGTTCCTTGGCCAATATAGTTATATTTACAGACTGGGGGAAACAGGGTGTTAGAATTCCGTCCCCCTTAAAGGAACATCGTCCTCAATGTTCTATATATCAACATGACATGTATGTATAGGAGTAAACAAAATCGGATATGCATGTCTCATGGCATCCTCCATTTCCCCCGTCGCCTCATTTGGGCCAAAGTGTTTCCACTGCACCTTGACCTGTGAAATGGTTCGGTTCTTGAGTGAGGTTTCCTTACTGTCTAATATAAATTGGGGTTCTGGCAGGAATTCTCCCTTCGGCTCCACCTGGATCATAGACCAGTCAATTATATGATTAGCATCATGTACATATTTATTCAATAATGAAACATAAAAAACATTATGTGCCTTTACAGTGGCAGGAAGTGCTATCCTATAGGCTACAGGTCCCACTCTATCTAAGACTTCAAAGGGTCCACAATACCAAGGTGCCAATTTGGCACAGGTTCCCATTCTCATGGAACTCTTCCTAGGTCTAACTCTGAGATAGACATGGTCTTCGGTCTTGAACTCTCTGGGAATTCTGTTTTTGTTGGCGTAACGTTTTTGTCTATCCTGAGCAATCTTCAGATTTTCTCTTATCTAAACCACTTTTTGTCCATTTCTTTTAGCATGTTGGGTCCGATTGTGATTCTGTCCACTAGGTTACTCCAATTGATTAGAATTTCACACAGTCTACCATAGAGGGTTTCAAAAGGGCTCATCTTCAAGGATTCTTGGTAACTGTTGTTGTAGGAAAACTCTACCAATGGTAGGTAGTCTTCCCACTTTTTAGGCTGATGCACTACATGCATCCTTAGCATGTCTTCTACTATTTTGTTCACTCTTTTTGTCTATCCATCGGTTTGAGGGTGATAAGACATGTTGAACAACAAGTTTCTCTCAAAACCAACCATTAGGGATTTCTAAAATCTTGAAGGGAATTTGTTATCTTGGTCAGATACAATTTCCTTGGGCATGCCATGCAGTCTAAATATCTCCTTCATGAAGATGTTGGCAATATCTATGGCCTTGCAAGTTGATTTGACAGGAACAAAATGAGCAAACTTACTCAATTTTTCCACCATAACCGTGATGGCATCTTTTTTCTTGGTTGACTTTGGTAATCCAGTGATGAAGTCCATGGAGATGGTTTCCCATTTCCATTCTGGGATTGGTAGGGGTTGTAACAATCCTACTGGATGTCCATGTTCTGCCTTAATTTGCTGGCATTCTAGGCACTTAGCTAAATAGTTAGCTATGTCTTTCTTCAATCCAGGCCAATAGAATTGTTTCCTAGCGGTCGTGATCATTTTATGATATCCTGGGTGACTGGTATATGGTCTCTTATGTAGTTCATCCATTATGAACCTCTTCAATTCATCACAGTTTGGAACATACAATTTGTTTCTATAAGTTAGCATGCCTTCTTCGAGCATCTGGTAGCCTTCATATTTTATCCCTGTACGCTCTTGCCTTAGGTATGAGGTCACAGTATTGAATAATGCATCTGTTTCTTGTGCATTCCTGACTCTTTCCCTAACATCCATTTCACAGGTGCTTACCACTACCAGATGAATCATTTTTATACTTCTGCTAAGGGCATCAACCACCCTATTTTCCTTTCCTTTGATGTGTTTGATTTCGAAATCAAACTCACTAAGGAGATCCATCCACCTAGCTTTCTTGGAATTGATTTTTGGTTGATCAAACAGGTGTCTCAATCCACAATGGTATTTCATAAGCACAAATTTCCTACCCAGGAGGTAGTGCCTCCACATTTTTAAGGAATGTACTATGGTATCCAACTCTAGGTCATGGGTCACATAATTGATCTCATGCTAATTTAATTTATTGGACGCGTAGCAAATTACACGTCCCTCTTGCATAAGGACTCCTCCGAGTCCTTCCTTGTAGGCATCTTTACACACAAGGAAATCATTATCCGGGTCTGCAATATTTAGCATAGGTGCATCGGTTAGGAGGTATTTCAGTTCATGAAATCTTTCTTCAAATTTTGATGTCCAAATGAATTTAATCCCCTTTTTCTGAAGGGAAATGATTGGACAACCAATCTTGGAAAACCCTTTTATGAACCTTCTATAGTATCCTGCTAAGCCCACGAAGGACCTAATATCATATACATCCTTCGGGGTAGGCCATTCTATAATAGATATGATCTTGTCGGGGTCTACTACCACCCCTTCCTTAGATATGACATGGCCTAAGTAATGGACTTGCTTCTGAAAGAAATCACACTTGCTAAAATTAACGTAGAGTTGATGCTCTCTTAGTACTTGAAGTACGAGTCTAAGATGTTCTTCGTGCTCCTCCCTTTTCTTGGAGTAGATTAGGATATCATCAATGAAAACCAATACAAATTTGTCCAGGAATTTGATGAGTACATTATTCATCAAGGACATAAAAGTGGCGGGGACATTGGTTAACCCAAATGGCACCACCACGAATTCATAGTGACCATACCTCATCCTGAAGGTTGTTTTGTGGATGTCTTCATCCTTAATCTGGACTTGGTGATATAGAGACCTTAAGTCGATATTCAAGAATATGGAAGCACCTCCCAATTGGTGGAACAGGTCATCGATTCTTGGTAAGGGGTACTTGTTCTTTATGGTTGTCTTATTGAGTTGTCTATAATATATGCACAGTTGGAGTGTGCCATCTTTCTTTTTCACAAACAAGATGGGCGCTCCCCACAAAGATACACTGGGTCATATGTAGCCTTTGTACATCATCTTCTTTAGTTGTAGCTTGATCTCAACCATCTCTGGCATGCTCATTCTATGTGGCGTTCTAGATGTTGGTACCGCTCCTGGTGTAATTTCTATCGAGAAGTCGATATCCCTTCTCAGAGGTAGACCTGGTACCTCTTCGGGGAACACGTCCTTATATTCTCTTAATATGGGGTGGTCCCCTAGGTTTGGTTTGTCATTCTCAATAGATTCCAGTACCTATATGGCATATAAGGAACACCCCTTTCTGCAATACTTTTTCATTTGAAGGGTTGATATTTGTCTCACTGAGACAGGCTTCTAAATCTCTTGGAGGGTCATTTTTATCCCTTATTCATTTACACATTCTAAAGTTTTATGATAACAGTCCAATTTAGTTTTATAAGCAGCCAACCAATCCATACCAATCAACAAGTCATAAGATCACAGGGGAAGTATGTTAAGGGTCGCTCTAGTGGGCAATCTACCCATGATGAATTGACAGGCTGGTATCACCTCTGCCACCTTTCTTTTGGTCACAGTGGCTAATCACACCAACCATGGTTTAACATGTCTAATTGGTTGCAATTTACACTTATCAACAGTCCAAGGGGCCACAAAACTCAAATTAGAACCCAGGTCAATTAAAATAGAAACTAGATGGTTGGCGATCATACCTTCCAGCTCCACTACTGAAGCTTGGTGGTTGGCTTGATTATTGTCCAAGGCTTCATAGATTCATGGCATGATCCTAGACACATCATTAATGGTGGTATCTTCTTGGATATTTTAGACTCTCTTACTGTTCTGTTGTCTATGTGGGCAATCCCTCAATCAATGATCTTCTCCACAACCCCAACATTTTAAGGGTTCCTTCTTTAGGTTATCCATTTTTTATGGGACTGTTTTAAAAGGTTTATTTCCACTTTGAGAGGGGTAATTTTTTTGTTATACACTTCTAGTGGGAATGATCCTTCTAGATTCTTTTCCATAGTTCTTAAATCTCGAGGATTTAAACCCCTTCTTCTGGAATCCCAAACTAATCCTCTTCTTCTAGTCCTCATGAGGTCTTGTCTTATTCCCAAACTGTTCATAATAATACCTCGCCTTATGAATAGTTTCTTATAATGTCTTTGGTTTATCGAACTCAATTCTAAACCGATAGGTCTGAGGTAACCCACTAATGAACCGCTGCATTTTTACTTTTTCATATTTTATATAGGGAACATACCTCAGTAGTTCAAGGAATTTATTGACAAATTCGTCTATGGTGAGCAGCCCGAGCCTGAGTTCATAAAATTCCTTAGTCTTCCCATTCATGTACTTATCTGACAGATACTGCTTCTTTAAGTATTTCTCAAACTATTTCCATGAAAAGTCCTTCTCATGGACTCCTTTCACATTCCTAAGGTCTTCCCACCAAATGGAAGCCTTTCCATTCAGGTTAAAGATGGCTATTTGAGCCTTCAAGTTTTTAGAGTAGTCATGGACTCTCAAGTACTTCTTTAAACCAAGAAGCCAAACTTCAACCTCTTCTCCCTTCCTAATCTCTCCATCGAAAGAGGGTGGTTTGTCTTTCTTCAATTCTTCAGGATCATGATTTTTGGAACGCTTTTGTTTCTTTCCTTTCCTTTGAGAATGTGATCTTTCTCTGCTACTAGAATATCCTTCAGATTTGCCAGCTTCCTTTCTAGATGACTCTATTGATAAGTGTCCTTTTCCTCTAGGTTGGGCCTTCTTCGAGGCACTTCTCCCAGTGTGTTCACTTATGAAGTCATGTTTTCGGATCTCATATGGACTTTGACTTCTCTTCTTATGTCATCGGTCCACATGATTGGTTGCAGGTTCATGCTGTAGTTTCCTTTGTATGTTGGACAAGCTCTGCAACAAGATTGTGTTAATTTCTATTTTTTTTTATTTCTCCTTTATCAATATATCATTTTGAGCCTTGCAACTTTGTAATTCATCCCTGAGGCTCCTTACAGTTTCATCCATATCTAGAGGGGTTTCCACTGCCCTCCTTTCATCAAATTCTTCGTCTATATTGTGGGAGCCATCCCCCACTTTATGACACGTCACCATCCTTAGTATTTAATTTTTCCCGGGATTTAATGACTGCTCGAGTGTTGACAAAAACACTTATTGTTAGCTAACAGTCTATTAGTTCATGACCAATACATGGTTCAATTTCTTAAATGCACACACACAATAGAAAGTTTCATTCTTTTCTTTAATAACATTTTTAACCAGGATTTTTAAGAAAGAGGTAAGGTAGAGTGTCACTCTTTTAAAAGTACTCCAAATAGAGTTTTTAAGCGACTCGTCCATGAGCCCAAGTTGGCCAAGTGTTGTAACCATGCTCTGATACTAATTTGTAGCACACCCATGATGGGGTGAAAATAAAATATAAAAAAAAATTCCTCCTTACAGGAACAAATCCTTTCCCTCTACAATTCCTAATTTGGGTATTCCGAGACTCAACCCGACCCTCCAGTCAAGTTTCTCTGATTATCTAAGTCAAATAAGACTTAGAGACCTTGATAGTATCACCTCTTAATCAAACACAGGCCCTTACATCTTCTGGTTCAGGTCTTATGATACCCATGACCTTCTCCTTCGCGCTTCCGCGAAGTCTTGGAGTTGGCGTTACCCCCTTTTCTCTTGGCCCCTCCTCGGATGTGACCTTGGGTGATGACCTCACACAAACACACAATTGTGGGTGTGGCCAAATGCGGTTTGAAACCAAACTACTTTTCGGCCTGCAATTCTCCTTGTGCTTCCACGTGTCCTTTCTCTAAAACTGGGGTTTGGATTGCAGATCGCCCTCAATTTTTTAAAGTTCACACACCTCCGATCCCTGCAATTCTACAGGACTGTCAATCTCCCGATATTGACGCTACTGTCTAAATTGACGGTTCATATCTGCCCCTCCTAAATCAATGGATGTGATATCCTTCGTGATTCCAGACTTTGGACTTTTCAAATCTAAAACCTTGCTTTCCTCTGTACCTCAATCATCCAAATTTGACGATCTACGAACATCTATCCTCCCAAATCAATGACCCTGATTCTACTGCATGTTTGAAATTTCAACTAGATCAATGGTCCTGTGGCCCTCTTCTCGATCAACATTTGAGATCTCCTTCGGGTCTCCAGACTTCTGAGATCTCAAATCTAAAACTTCACTCCTTTTTTCCCCATGGATTTTATCTTAAGGCTATAATCCACTGACGCGTGTCCACTTGGTCTGATGATCAAGGATTACTTCAGGTCTTTACCCAGAGTCCATAGATTCATGCCACATCCCTTCTTAATCTAATGACTATGAATTACTTCGAGAGTTTATCTAGAGTCCACAGATTCACACCACGTCCCTTCTGGATCAGATGGTCTAAAGTCACTTTAGACGATCTGACGCTGAAGATTTACTTTGGATGATCTGACGATGAAGATCTACTTTGGACAATCTGAAAATTGAGATTTACTTTGGCTCTCCAACTCTTCGGACTTCGGGAGTCTCAGATCTCAACTGAAAACTATTGCACAGATTTCCCCAGAGTCCATGATTTGTCGCCACGTGTCCCTTTGGATTTGGTAGTCTAGATTCATTTCATATATTCAGGGTTCGAGAATATCAACTTTCAATTGAAAACCCTCGATCAGAATCATCCAGAGTCTGCGATTCGTCGCCACATATCCCTCTGGATCTGGTGGTCCAGGTTCACCTCCTGGTGATGGAAGACCTCAAGTTACTTTGGATATTTCACCTCCTCTTGGTCCATGAACTTCCAGAGTTATGGATCTTATGCCCCCTATCCTCCTTGATGATGGATGGTCCCAAATTACTTCGAGACTTCATAACTTTGGTAAGTTCTCTTTTCCTGCATGTGCAAATTGCTAAGTTTTGTGCAACTTTCTTAGATCAGACGACTGTCGATCCTTGGCATTGTGATCCAACGACCACTGTCACTCCTCCTCTTGAGCTTGTGACTTACTCTGAATTAGAATATTTTCTAAGTGGTCGAAGGATTCAACCTTTTCTCCTCCTACGGGCCCATTTCCTGGATTTCATCTGCACTCCTGAAAGCACTATCTCTTATGAGTTTGATCTCCTTGAATATTTCGTTGTCCCATGTGCTCCTTGCATTTCAGAGGTCACGTCAAACTTAGATCGAAGGTCACCGAAGATCGATGGTTCAAATAAATTGTGGGGCCCCAACATGCATACTCTTTACCAGAGAGTTCAACCTTTGCAATCCGGAAAGTTCTCGCTCGATTCTAGTCTAACCAGGATATTTGATATTCTAGCCCATCGAGATCAACAAAAAGGGTGAATTGAAGGCCATGAACTAGCACGTCTGTTATTTTCACCTTCGCGCTCCGTAGTGATTACCCACCCTCGATATTAGTTCATAGATCGATGGTTCATAGCAATTGGGGGGTTCAACTTGACTATCGTGCAATTTGACATCTCAGAGCCTCAAGCTCCAAGGTTCCTAGACCCAGGTCATGTGGATATTCATACAACTCTTGGGATACAATCCTTGCTCTTAGTTGGGTTTTTGGTTAAGGGAATAGTCTCAAGTTCAGAGTCTCCTAGACTACTAGTCTAAAGGAAACACCTTCCCAACTCGCAGAGCTTTAAGTTTTGAATCAAGGCAAAGTAACTTGTGAGGTTACCAAAATGGTATCTATGCCCAGAGGCTTGTTCCGACTCCAGAACAATGATGTAAATTCCTGGGGAAAGCACCTTCAAGTGATTAAATTGGGTTGTATGTAAATTCAAGAAGAAATATAGGTTCTCAATGGAACGAAGTCATACTCATAACTTAATCATTTAATATAGAGAAAGAACCCTTTATAGACATGTAAATACTCGCATGCATCCATTATTTACAATTCAAAGCATAAGGCAAGGAAACACTTATAAGAACCATAGAGTGTGATGTGACTGCTGAAATAGGTGCTCATTTTCCACCCAACCATAGGCTCAGTCACTCCCAATGGATTTATCACTGGCCACCCCCGATCTTAAGCCACATTGATTTGAGATTCAATCTCTTACTTATAGCTCAATGGAAGTTAGGGATGAAGGTTAATCTCCTTCTACTAATGCATAAGTTGATAAGGACAAAGGTTACTCTCCTTCTCCTGGCTCAATCTCTATTTTCTGTGATCAAAAAGCATTGTTCCTCTTTCAGTCCTTCCTCGAACCTTAGAGTTTCCGCTCTCGTCTCTGCATTTTTCTCCACAGGTCTTCCTCTTCCCACCACACTTCCTTCCTTTCCTTCCTCAACAAGGTTGTGTGTGGCTCGAATTCCCAGTCTATGGTCAGGTCTGGAAGCCTTACGGATGGTCGGTCTACCCCATCCTCTCATTAACTCTTGAGGAGGTCTTCCCACCTACGATCCCAACTGTAATTCATTCTTGGGTTAGAGGGTTGTTCTGATTTGAGAAATTAATTCCAACATGGTACTGGTTCGATGGAGGTTAACGCAACCAATTAGGGTCCCCTCCACCACCTTTCATAGAATTCGTGGTTTTCTCTTAGCACATCCCCTCTTTCAACAGTCATGCAACATGTAACCATTTTCTATTAAAATAACAAAATTTACATTCATCGACATTTTCGACAAAGGTCCATCAAATCAAACATTCACACTTAGGTTTTTCATAGTTCCTTGGCCAATATAGTTATATTTACAGATTGGGGGAAACAAGGTGTTAAAATTCCCTCCCC
>JZKD02S1679918.1:17319-45908 GCA_000966675.3 Picea glauca | reverse complement strand
TGGGAAGACAAGAAGAAAAGAAAGATAGAATAGAGGAAAAATGGGTCTGAGCCAACATTTTTTAGAAATATGATGCATGAGAATCGTTGAAATCCAAAGAACGTGCCTAGATAAAGAGATAGTTGGACGCGCAGATGTAATTTGAACACGTTTTTGTGAAAACGTTTTGAAATTGAAAAATTTGAAGCATTAATGTAATGGACAGGAGGAAAGTGCAGTTGCATTTATATCTGAAGATCCAAACTGATTTTGGAGCGTATGTTCCTATCCGCGGATGTAATAGGAATTTAAGTCTGTTTAATGCAAGTAGGTAGGTTTAATTTAATGGATTAGATAGTTTAGGAGCATAGGAGGGAAAACATATGATAGACACCTTCGCCTTGTATCTTGATAATAACTCATTATTATTGAGAATTTTGTACGTTGTAGAGCTGCAAAGGAGAACAGAGAATTTTATGCATTCTAGCTGTTGTTATTTACCATGTATAGGAGCACTGGAAGTAATAGAAGAAATCTTTGATTCCAATCTATGTGTTTGTTATGGTTGTTGGAACCACCTGTTGAATGGTATGTTGCAGGCTAGTTTATGTTCTTTGTGTGCATTTTATTTCCATGAAATTTGTGTATGTATGCTCTAGAATTCTATGTTGAATGTTTGAATTCTGGACAAAGGGAGAATGATTTTCAGTTGTTTCTCTTTCTGAGAACTCCTGCAAAGAGTGCAGTGGAGGGTCTGCAAGGAGTGTGTTGACCAGGCTATGGGTTTCATCTCAAAAATCTCAGAGGATATTCAAATCGTGTTTTTACAGGCCAAAGTGCAAGGTTAGCTCAGAGCCGTGCAAGGTATGCGCAGGCTGGGTGAGGTCTGAGATTTTACCAACTCAAGAGGGAGATTGAGAGACTACTGTTACAATAGGTGCATAGAGTCGAAGACCCAAATAACTAGAGGTTATTTGAAAATCATTGCAAGGAGTGTGTGCAGGGACTCTTTTGGAAGCCTTGAGTTCACAAGCAAAAGCTCAGAAGGGATAGAACCTATGAAGTGTTCAAAGGGAGGTGGAGGTCGAAATCGTCTCATAGAAGTCAAGTTCAGGAGGGAGGATGCCAAGTCATTTGGCCAGAAGTCCTTGAGAAGTTGAATCGGATGGTGGAATTGCTTCAAGAGGAAGTAACAAAGTTCTGTGAGCCTTGGGATCTTGTGGAACAATGGAAGGATTAAGAACAAGTGTCTTTCAACACTGTTAAGATCAGTAAGGATAGTTATTGTCATATCCAGATACAATGAGGGTTGTTGGATCGAGGGAGGCACACAACCGTCGATCTCGTCAAAGGCACGATTTCAGAGTCGGGGATTTGTAGAGGGAGAGGAACGACTATTCATTTTTCTCTCAAGTTACGAAATTCAAAGACTCGTGGGAACAGGTGGCAAGGACCCACTCTATAAGTGGAGTAAACAGAGATGACATGTGGCATGCTCCCGCCACTTTGGGTGAAGTCAACCTTCGTTGACATATCACATTTCGGAGATTCACAAGGGAAGAGCATGAGAGATTGGCGCTCCAACTCGTGAAGTCGCGAGTTGCGAAAGGTGCTTGCGTTAAGGTTTGGGTGTGGTCATATTGGAAAAAGGGGGGTTGAAGAGGGGGCTACACCTTAAGCCCATTCGCAATTTCATGTTTGGCTATTGCCAAGGTTTGTGGCATTGTATTCGAAGTGCCCAACTCGTGAGACCCAAAATAATTTGCGGGCTTAAACAAGGAGTTCAGTTAACCCTTGTCGAGGTTTAGAGAAGATACTGCGTGGATCTTGACCTGAGGGCATGAGGTCTGCACCAAAATACTTCTCAAGGACAACCAATGTCTAAGGATACCAGAATGACTGAGATAATGGAGCAAAGACCAAGGCAACCACCGATTCATTGTTGGGGTTTTGGGGGATACCACATGTACAGAGATTTCCCTCACAGAGGTGAAAAAGTGAGGATTGTTCACAATGCACAACAAGCTGCGACATTTGAAGACATGGGAAGAAATGTACCAAGGATCTACACAACCCTTGATAACATGCAAGTTGAGTTTCAGTCGCACATGATGGAAGTGGAAGGTAAGATTAATGACCAACCCATTTCTATTTTAATTGACTCAAGAGCTAGTCATAGTTATCTAGATCCTAAGATGGTGGAAATATTCTAATTGCCAAGAAGCAAGCTTGGAAAACCTTGGTTGGTGCAGCTAGCTACATGAGAAAAAAGGAAAATTAATGAGATGGTTAAGGCATGTCCAATGGATATGAATGGGATGAGAGAAAAATTTGATTTGAATACCATACCTTTGGGATCTTATGATTGCCTCTTTGGTATGGATTGGTTGGACCAACTGTTGGACTATGATTGTTGTTAGACCAAAAATTGCAAGAATTAATCTCCGCCACAATCGCTAGAGATAGGATCCACGAGAGGGGGTTAACCCATGTCGTGAAAATCATGGGAAGCGTTGAACCCAATGTCTAACAATATCCCCCCTATCACGTGCCAGGCGAGTTTTTAACTCGAGACTTATCGCTCTGATACCATTTGTTGGACTATGATTGTTGTTAGACCAAAACCCGTAGGCATTAATCTCTGCCACAATAGCTAGAGTTAGGATCCATGAGAGGGGGCTATCCCATGTCACGGAACTCACTAAAAGAATTGAACCTAATGTCCAACACCAACATGATGTCGTTCTAGACTGTTACAATAAGGCATTTACTTGCTTGGATGAGGAAGGAAATTTAAGAATAGTTCAAGGCATTCCAAGAGTTGTAACTATCAGAGAAGTTTTAGACTTGTAGTTGAGAAAAGAGAAATGAAGGTATGTCAAGTATTTGTAGCACACATGGAGGATGCACCTAAGGATAAAGTGCCAAATGTTGAAGACTGTGCAGTACTAAAATAATTTGAATATTTCTTTAAATAAATATCAGAGTTTCCACTGAAAAGAGATATTGATTTCTCTATAAATTTGATGCTTGGAGCAAATCCTGTATCCAAGACTCATTATAGGATGAGTGCACCAAAGCTAAAGGAGTTGCAGACACAACTTGAGGATTTTCTAAGGAAGGGGTATATATGCCCAAGTGTGTCACCTTGGGGTGCCCCAGTATTGTTTGTGAAGAAGAAGGATACTATGTTGAGGCTTTGTATTGACTTCAGGCAATTGAACAAAGTAATAGTAAAGAACAAGTATCCTTTTCCAATGATAGATGGCCTCTTTGACCAGCTGAGGGGCACAGAATTATTTTCAAAGATTGATCTCAGATATGGATATCACCAAGTGGGAGTTAAATAAGATATACAAATTTCAGAATGAGGTGTGGACATTTTGAGTTCACAATGGTGCCATTTGGGTTGTCAAATGCACCAACTACCTTCATGTGTTTGATGAACGATATTTTTTGAGATTACTTAGATGATTTTTTCATTGTATTTCTAGATGACATACTTATTTACTCAGATTATGAATAAGAACATGAGAAACACTTGAGGATGGTGTTGCAAGTATTGAGAGAACATTAGTTGTATGCAAAGTTGAGCAAGTGCTCATTCTACCAGAGATAGATTCATTACTTGGGTCATATCATTTCAGAGGAAGGGATAGTTGTGGACCTGGAGAAGATAAAATCCATTGAAGGATGGCCAACACCGAGGAATTTCGCAGAGGTGAGGTCCTTCATGGGACTTGCAGGGTACTACAAAAGGTTTATTGAAGGATTCTCAAGGATTGTGCACCCAATCGCATCCTTGCAAAAGAAAGGTGTGCGATTTGAATGGAATCCAGATCGTGTAAGGAGTTTTCAGTGTTAGGATATTTAGACACTTAGGAGTTAGTTAAGATCTACTTGGTCTAATGTGTCGTCAGGTAAAAGTGTGTTTCTTAGTGTGTTTTCTTTAGTATGCATTAGTATGCATTTGTAGTTCGAAAGTCCAATAATCACGATATGTTCCCGGCATAGAGTGTTTTGATGGTTCATATTCTAATCAGTCTTAACAACTACATGGATCTGTGGATTAACACCCGATTGGTCCATGATCTCTATTTCAATAGCATGGAGGGTCATTTGTCGATGATCGATTGTGAGAAAATATCTTGTAAAATCTCTCTGTAATCTTTTTATTTTGCATTAATAAACTCCTCCAAGTGGTTGTGTTGGTTGGGGTCATGGATATTTCTCCATAGGGGTTTTACCACGTCAAAAAATCTATGTGTTGATATTTTATTTATTTGTGTGAGTGGTTATTGAAGGTGTTTGTCCTCTCTTGGAAAAATTGTGTTGTCGAACATGGTATCAGATCCTGTTTGAAGACCCACTCCTTTTGTAGACCGAGATCATGAAGTTGAGTTTCCTCATCTCTAGTTTATGCGATTTCTATACATTTATGGGCTGAGAGGACTATTCCATTGAATCCAGAGTGGTCATTTCAGTCAAGAATTTTTTTTATTTCACTTGAAAAGGTTTCCATTTTCCCAATATACAACCATTTTACTCAGATCCGGAGGTATAAAGCCTGAATACGTCATTTTTAAATTTTTGCAGAGTATTATTTCGGTTTTATATTGTTTGTTTCTGGGTCGCTACTCTTTTAGATATGCATATTCTCTTTGTCCCGCACCATGTGCGATCTTGGAAAATCAGAAAGAGATAGGAAAAGATGCATTTTTTTTGTAAGCTAAATGAGATCTAACCCTTGTTGTCATCGATAAGAGAAAACAATTTCTTGTGTGAAAAGAGTTTAATTTTAGCACATTCTCCAAGGCCATATACAAAAGAAACAACAACAACAACAACCCCATTCCTCATTCTAAACAATACAATATGTTTTGCTAGCTCTCTTGGTTAAAAGTTGCCTTATTAAGTTGAGGTCTTGAGTTCAAGTCTCTTTTTTGTTAATTTTTTTTTAAAGTTCATGCATCCACTGTAAAGTGTATTTCACTTCAAGAATAAAAGTGAATCACTATAAGTAGCTTTAATTTTTTATTTTAAAGTTATTTATTTTTCATGCAAATTTCTCTTATAAAGTAACTTTATTGTAAAAGTGATCCCCACTTCATTTTATAAAAGTGGGTCACTTCATAAAACAACTTATTTGTAAAAGTGAGGTTATTTGGAGGGGTATCACCACATGGACCAACTTCTACTTGCCACGTGGCTCTTTGGTTACCATTTATGTCTTTTTTTAAGAGGGAATAACTTTCACATCCGAAATCCGTTTTTCAGTGTCATTTTTTTTAAAACCGCCTAATTTTTCAAGATATTTCCATCCATATTAAGAATTTTAGTTTTTAAATCCATATTATCTACATATTTAATATGGATTCTTCCAGTGATTGTTTTCTTACCAACACCAACTTATTCTAATGAAAATCCCACATGGAGGATTTATTAAGAAGTAAAGGCTTATACCGGATTACCTTGGGAAAGGAAAAATAACCCACTGATGATGAAAATAAATTCAAATGGGATAGTAGGAATGATGAAGCACATGGACTGATTGGAATGCCCATCTATCTTGATTTAAGGTTCCACCTTCAAGAAATTGATGACCCCGATGAAGCTTGGGAAAAGCTTGAATCTTTGTTTGATAAACACAATATTATTCGAGCACATCAGTTAGAAAATAAGATATTGACTTTAAGTTCAAATGATTTTATTTTTTTTCCTAAAAAAAAAGAGTAATTCTATTCATCCAAAGAGAACCAAATTACATTTTGTAGGTGCCAAAAGCACGACCCAATACTAGGTAGAAAATCCCAAAGGGACATAAAGTAATTGGCTGGAGAGCCAAAAAGAAGAAAAAACAGGATTTGATAGAAACTCCTAATAGACTAAAAACTCGGTACAAGAGATCTCGTCAAAGAATAATACTCCAAACAGAAAATCCAAACAAACCTTGGTTGTCGAATGGACTAGGTCATAGAGGTATGAAAAACTCCACATTAGCATAACCAGAAGGAAACCACGTCAATGAAAACCCCACCCAACAACAAAAAGACCCTGAAATGCACGCCCATTCCATGGACCTCAAAGTGATGAAGACGCACCACACTCTCAAGGATAGGACCTCAAGTTTCTGGCATTACCTCTTCCAACTAGCATAAACATCAACAACCACCTAAGGGAGCCAAATCTAAGCATACATCAGACCTTGAACAAGCCAAAGAATCCAGAGGGATTTACCAAAAAATGGAGCAATATAAAGCAAGGACCTCACACGGAGAAACATATCTAAGAAAACCTAGGCATGACCCTGGTAGGAGCACCCAAAAATATGGATTGCAACTTGTAACTAGAACCAAATCTGCACCCAAATCTAACATCCATGAATATACCATGCAAGTAGAGGGTGTGAGCGTCAAATAGATCAAGCCCCAACCACATAAGGAGATGGGTTTGGCCGCCATCCGAGCCCTCATTAAGTCGGAGTGCAACCACCACCACCGAGAGACAACCCATCGTGTGAGGATCCTGGAGAGTCCAACTAAGAGAAGGAAATACTGAATGGCAGTCCACCACCGGGAGACAACTCGTCATGCAAAAATCTTGGAGAGTCCAGTTGGGAGAAGGAAACATCGAATGGTAGGAGAGAGAGACCACGTCGGAAGAGATACGATCGAGAGTAGGTGACTGCTTCTGTTTGTGAGAGAGACCTTTCTGGAAGAGAGCTAAGTGAAATGGGTGCCTGCAGTTAGGGTTTCCCCTAGCCATAAAGAACAAGAAGAATAAGTTGTTATATATATATATATATATATATCGTCCAAATGATTTTTATTGCATTGAAGACTATCTATCTAAGTTTAAAACACTTAGAATGTTATGTGAAGAGTGTAACATAAATCTGGAGGAAGAGAGTTGCATCTATTTTATTCTTTCTAAGCTAGCTAGTGCATATTCTGTGTTTGTATCTACCTTTTATGCCACAAGAGAGGCTCTAGGGAAATCTTGTCAAAAACCCACTCTTGAGTCCTTTTGTGATGCTTTGATTTGAGAGATTGATAAGCTTATACAACTTGGAGTGATAAACATTGTAGGTACCTCCAACAAAGCATTAGTAGCCTAGTGGAAAGATAAACCAAAGAATCCCAAGAAGAAACATCCTCGCCACAAAAAGAAGAAAAAAAAGGGTCCCAAACCCACTCAGACAACTTCAACTCCTAATGGTGACAAAGGAGAAAAATATTAAAATAAGAAGACTGACAAAAATTGCAAATTTTGTGGAAAATATGGTCATGATGAGTCCAAATGTTTTAAGAAGATGACAAATTTAGAAGCAACGGTGAACAAGCACAACATCAATATTGATTCTACTACTTCTTCTTCTTCTCATGGACATGCACTTTCTGCTTCTGGTTTCTTTCAATGGAACTTCTACTTCTTCTGATGAGTGACTTATTGACTCTAGAGAATCTTATCATATGGACAAGGAGAAAAACATATTTTCCACTCTAAATGAATGTAACACCAAGAAAATATTTGTTGGTGATAATATATCTCTTAGTGTTGTAGTATCTGGAACAATTCAGGTAGATAATGGTCATTTCAATGATGTATTATGTGTTCCAAGTATTTTCTGTAATCTTCTGTCATTATATCAAATCAATCATTCAAACGAAGGTAAAACCATAGAGTTTTCACCTCACCAATTTGTAATCAAGGATCTAATTTATCCCCAACATGTTCTTGCAATTGGAATTGTTGATGATATTACCAGGTTATACAAATTTGACAAATTTGGGTCATCATCTTTTCCATCAGTTTTTGTTTCTCATGGTGATGACTTGAGCAAACTTTGGCATGAGCAGTTTGGTCATCTAAACTATCACTCATTGCAGAAACTATGTAATCGACAGATGGTGACTGGTCTTCCTCTTGTTTCATGCAAAGATGGTGTTTGTGCCAATTGTGTTCTTGGCAAACATCATCGGGACAATTTTGACAAATGTGCCTCTTGGAATGCCTCGAGCCCTTTGCAACTTGTTGATAGTGACTTGTGTGGTACACTCTCTTCTCCTTATTTTTTTGGGTGAAAGTATTTATTAACTTTCATTGATGACTTTTCTAGGCGTACTTGGGTTTACTTCTTAAAACTTAGAACGGAGTTTTTGACAAGTTTTTGGCCTACAAGGTCCTTGTAGAAAAACAATTTGGACATGAAATTCAAAGGTTAAGAACAAAGAATGGAGGAGAATATGTGAACTATAATTTTACAAGTTACTGCACTACACAAGACATCCAAATGCAACACATTGTTCCATATACACCTCAACAAAATGGTGTTGCTAATAGAAATAACGACACATTAAAAGAAATGGCTAATTGCACGATCCGATATAAGGGATTAAGTCTAAAGTATTGGGAGGAAGCCATCAATTGTGAAAATTACATATTAAATCACACTCCCACAAAGGATCTTGAAAATATAACACCGGAAGAAGAATGGACTAAAATTAAACTAGATGTAAGTCACTTCCGTGTATTTGAGAGTATAGAATGGGCTCACATTCCTGATGAGAAAAAGAAAGCATTGCAACATAAAAGTGATAAGTTTATATTTGTTGGTTATTCTGAAGATGTTAAAGGTTACAGAATTCTTCAACCACATTGTAATGAAATTATTATATGAAGAGATGTTAAATTTGACGAAAATATCTTGGCCTGTGAGCCTAATTTGACGATTGTTCCTTCTTCGGCCTACGAACCATCTTCGGTGTTTTTTCCTTCTTTCGTTCCTATTCTAGTTTTTTCTTCAGATGATGACAATGAGGATGAAAATCCACCTCCTCCTTCTCACCTTTCTCTAGATGAGTTCATTGAACATGAACCAACACCAACACCACCGCTTCCTATATGGGTTCGCTCAACATGAGAAGTAGTTGGTGATCTTGCCAATGATCGTTCAATTCAGTGTCAGGAACATTCATAGTTACAACGAGCCTCTTCTCTTTTGGATCAAGTTTCAGAGACTCATGATCCAAAGACATTTGCAGAATCTTCGGGTCATCCATATTGGGATACATCAATGAATGAAGAGTATAATTCTTTAATGGAAAAAAAATACTTGGGATCTTTTACCTCTTCCGAAAGGAAGAAAACTTGTCAGATATAAATGGGCTTACAAGACTAAGTATGCATCAGATGGAAGTGTTGAAAGACATAAGGCTCGGTTAATTGCCAAAGGATTTTCCCAAGTTGAAGGAATTGATTATAATGAAACCTTTGCCCCTGTAACCAAAATGAATTCCATCCACCTTGTTCTTTCCCTTGGTGCCTCACATAAATGGGAGGTCCATTGGATGGAAGTTAAATATTCCTTCTTGCATGGGGATTCAAAATAAGAAAACTACATGGAACAACCTCCTGGCTATGTCTAGAATGAATCTAGCCTTGTTTGTCCACTTAAGAAATATCTTTATAGTCTTAAGAAAGCTCCCCAAGTTTGGTATGCCAAAATAGACAACTTTCTTATTGACACCAGATTTTCTAGATGCCATTATGATCCTAATGTCTATACCAAGAAAGTAGGAAGCCATCTCATAATCCTTTTCATTTATATTGATGACCTTATCCTTATTGGTAGTGACTCAAAACTTTTAAACCATGTGAAAACCAACCTTAAGAATAAATTTGAAATGACAGAGTTAGGCTTTTTGCACTATTTCCTTGGCCTCCAAGTTTTGCAAACTAATGAAGGAACTTTTCTTTTCCAGTCCAAGTATGCTTGTGACCTTCTTCATCGCTTCCACATGGAAGATTGTAAACCAGCCCATTATCCCTTCCAATGTAGAGTCAATCTTGTTGCCACCTACACTTCTCCCAAAGTTGATGCCATTTTGTACCGTCAGTTAGTTGGTAGCCTCTTATACTTGACTCATACCCATCCTGATCTTTCCTTTGTTGTTGGTCTTGTTTCCCAGTATATGCAAACACCACATAAAATCCATTGGAAATAAAACACCCCATAATGTTTTCTATGCATCTTTGATCAAAAAGTATGTACCTAATGTTAATCATGTCATTTATTGGAATGTGATTCAGGTGGAGCTAAAAGGATATTTTCGAGTGCGACTGGTTTGCACATTCGATCGGAATATAAAACAACTCTAGAATCAAGCCATAGAGATAGTAAAGGTCCAATGGACCTGGTACGACCTTGAGGATGCAACTTGGGAGCGCAATGATGCTATGCAGGCAGAGTACCCGTATCTTTTTGAAGAATTGTGAAGTTTTTGTATGTACGTATGTATATAATGCACTAAGGATAGTGCATAAATAAGGGGAAGGGGAATGCAATATCCCTAATCTGAACCCCAATTGCAAATGAAATTGTAAATGTACATTTAGGATGGTGAGCCATTGGCACCAAGTGTTGGTTTAGTTTTTTGTGCACATAAAATTCTAAATGTACATTTAGGCTAGTGAACCATTGGCACCAAGTGTTGGTTGAATTTTTTGCACACCTAAAATTATAAATGTACATTTAGTTTGGTGAATCATTGGCACCAAGTTTTGGTTCAATTTTGCACGCACCTGAGTTGTGCATGAGGAATTTTTCCAAAGAAAGAGTGTGAACATTCCATAGTGTTGCACACACCTGAGTAAGTGTGCATGGATTATGCATCAAGGGTAGGGTGCACACATTCCATAGTGTTGTGCGCACCTGATTACGTGTGCGGGGATTACCTTGAAGTGTGCATCAGGCCAATTTATGTGTGTGTGTGTGTGTGGTTATTAGGATGGTGAGCCAGGATGAAAAAAGGCTAGTGCGCCTATCATGGTAAAATGTAAGCACACTAAATGATCTAGGTGGATATTGGTGGCCAGTCACCTTTTCTGACTGGCTCAAAACAGTTTTATGGCAATTTTGACAATTTACTATTTTTAGCCATTTTTAACTTTCGAGGCCATTTTGAGGGCCAAAATGAAGTTTTTTCGGGATAGAACTTCTCAATCATAACCTATGGCATGATTGAGGCCCTAAAATTAATCTCCTCAATGATACCTTTCCAACGGGATATCATACGCCTAAAACGAAGATCGTATGCAAAAGTTACGACCCCGGGAAGTTAATGTACTAACTTACCCAAACAGGGCCCACATGACTTTTGGCGCTTCATCTCCCAGGGTTAGGTTTTTGGATGTCTAGGGTTATTGGTATTCTTTATTATTGTAAAAATTCCTTCAGAGCCTCATTGTAATCATTTTCTTGCGAATGCACGCAATCGTCACATCTCTTCTCAGAGATAAGCCACCACCATTCCAGCAAGCTTGTTTTCACTGCATTTTACAGTTTCAGCTTATTTTGTTATTGAATAGAAAACTAGTTTAACTGTATCTCTGTTATTTTGTGTAAGCACTTGTTAATAATCTGTATTCATTTCATTCTTCTCATATAATCTGGATCATTGGTATCAGAGCAAGTTGTTCTTGATCATTTTTTTTCCAGTGCATGTCCCCAATGAGGTCCGAGTATAGCAAGTTGGGTCTCGAGATTGTCTCTCTTGAAGAAAATCACTCTCGCACACCCAATAAACCCTCAATGGTGGAAGAAAATAAAAACGATGGAGCAGACAATCCTATCAGTATGTTTCTTGAGTAAGCTCTCACATGACAGAGGGATGAAATGATGGAGAATTTTTCCCACATCCTTCAACGCCTGTCGATAGCAACATGCACATCTTCATCACGCGGCCACTTTGGAAGCACCTCTCCTTTCAAGGTACAAGTTAATTTTGATATTCATGTATTTGAAGAACAGATAGATGCAGAAGCCCTAGAAAAATGGTTAACTCTTCTAGAAGGTTATTTCTCTGTTCACAATTTCTCCGACAGAGAAAAGATCACCTTCGCACTCCTTAAAGCTCTCCCTCATGTCAAACATTGGTGGGAAACTAAATAGGAGAAAAGTTCCACAGAGGATTCTAGAATATATGGGGCCGAGCCCACTTGGGATTTTTTTGTGGATGTGGTAAAGGAACAGTATTATCCTGTTGACAACTATGAGGACCAGTACATGAGATGGACCACACTGCGGCAAGAGAGGGGCCAAGCAGTTCCAGAGTTCACCAATACCTTCCATACCTTGCACACCAAGCTGGGTATCAAATACTACGAACAACATTTGGTTCTAAAATACAGTGGGTCTCTACACATATACATCCAAACTGAAATGGATTTTCTGGATATCTCATCACTTGGTGTTGCTTATCGATATGTTGTTAAAATCGAGAAGAAATTTAAGCACCAAAACAAATGGGAGTTCGGGTTTGAAAATCTGCAAAAACCAAAGTATGACAAAGACACCCTTAACAGATAGTCTCATGAAAACTAGTCCAAGCCACAGGAAAAGAAGGGTCACAGGAAGACAAAGAAGGACACCAGAAAATGGTGCGATTTCCACAAAATCCCCTAGAACAACACCGATGAATGTTTCTCAAAACAATCATTGGTGTCCAAGATCAAAGACAAAGAGCTGAACCCTGATTCAGAATCTGATTCTGAAAATACTGGTAAAGGAAAGATCATTGACGCAGACCCTACTGCTATTGTCGCAACCACAACAATTCAACCAGAAGAACCAACAGATCCTGAAGAGGGGGAGCTCCTTTTTCATTCACAGATGTGGGTAAAGGGGACCCTGCTGCATTTTATTGTTGATAGTGGAAGCTAGAAGAAATGCATCTCAACAGAGGTCGTCGAACAGTTAGGATTGTCAACAAAACCACACCAGCAGCCATACAACGTCAGGTGGCTTCACCAAGGACGAGATCTTCGTATCAACCAACAATGTCGATTTCATATGGCATCCAACCCTTCAAGGATGAGGTATTATGTGACTTTTCCCCACTAGATGTCTATGATGTTATCTTGGGCCAACCATATATGTGGAAGCGCCCTATTGTTTATGAGTCTTGACCCCGCAGTGTCACTGTTTATTTAGGGGGTCATATCTATAGAATACCAGAGGTAGTTCCAACTACTGTTCCACCTAAAAATTTCCACAAGGTAGTATCTCATACTGCAAAATTTAGCTTCTTCACAATCTATTTAGAAGGAGAACAGAAGGACACTGCAACCACTACAGCCTCGCCCCAAGCACCTTCTATCCAACAGAAGCAGGTTGACAAGGATGCAACAAAGAACAAAGATTCCTTATGCACACCATACTCTCATGTATCTCGACTTGTTGAACAACCTCAACCTCAACAGGTTCATGACAGACTTCAACAAACTGAGCAGCACGACGTCTCCAACAAGGCAAGCAACTCACCAAGATGCAGATTCAGCAAACACTTTTCCCTCTCCCCCGGGAACTCAAGGAAATGGATACCGTTGCTTCCTAAGGAGGGAGGATTGATCTAGGTGGATATCAATGGCCACCCACCTTTTCCAGCTGGCTCAGAACAACTTTCTGGCAATTTTGGCAATTTACTATTTTTAGCAATTTTTAACTTCTGAGGCCATTTTGAGGGCCCAAATGAAGGTTTTTCGGGATAGAGATTCTCAATTATAGCCTACGGAATTATTGAGGCCCCAAAATGAATATCCTCAATGATACCTTTCTAACGAGCTATCATACGCCTAAAATGAAGATCGTATGCAAAAGTTACGACCCCGAGAAGTTAATGTACTAACTTACCCAAACTGGGCCCACATGAATTTTGGGGCTTCATCTCCTAGGGTTATGTTTTTAGATGTATAGGGTTTTTTTCATTTCTTCTTATTGTAAAAAGGCCTTCAGAGCCTCATTGTAATCATTTTCTTGTGAATGAGTGCAACCGTCACATCTCTTCTCATAGATAATCCAACACCATTCTAGTGAGTCTTTCACTCTATATTTTTACAATCTCTGTACATTTATTTCATTCATAGAAATTGAGTATTGTTGTATATTTGTGTTTATGGTTTCATCTCTGATACATTTCTGTTATATCATTGAATATCTACGATAGCTCTATGCATTTCTTTATTATATCTCTGCTCTCATTTCATGCCAAAAATAATCTAGATCACTCAAGTTATTAATAAAATCAAATTGTTATGCGTAAACCACTCAAGACTTGACTTGGGCCAGTTTGGGTTCCCTTCACCATAGACATATCTATATTGAGTATTCACAAGACCCTCATGAGAGTCCTGCAAGCCTTCCGGGAAAACTTGAAATGATCTCATAAACATCCAATGAATTGGGTACTTTGGCAGTGGAATTCCTTAATGATTGGATAAGGCATGCGGTCTTGGTGCTTTGGTTTAGTACGTGGCCAAGGAATGGGAAGGCATCACGGTGAAGGAAATTTGACTCGGGTGTGTAACAAGCTTGGGGTATCCACTTGACTAAGATTGAGACTTAGACAAAAATGAGATGTATCAAGAAAACTGCCCTAGTCATGAGTTGTAGCATGGAGAGAGTGGAAGATGAGTCTTGGAGGACCAAGTTAGGAATTTTGGCCAAGATATTGGAACAAGGGGAATACAAGGTTCACCACTTGTTCCAAGTTCACTGAGGAAGTTGAAGCAATTTATTGCATAAGCAGAAGCTTGGGTCCAAAATTTGAAGGCCTTGTCAAACCAAGTGGAGGATTGGACGTTGTTGAGGTTGGGGTGGCTTAAGTAGGAGGATGCCTAAAACAACCACAACATTGTAACAAAGAATCAACCTATATTTCCTAGAGTTAGAGGTAAGTATCTTACTATTTATTTGTATTCTCAGAACCACTTTGTGAAAAATTGTCCCTTGAAGGAAAAGTTGTCCAAATTGGAAGAAGTCCAAGTGAAGTCAATAGAGAAGAAGTTTGCAGTGTTGGGTGTGGCAACCTAGCTGGAACAACATTAAAAGGAGATGATGGAAGGGTTGAATTCCTTGATAGTTGGTCTAGGAAAGTCTGTAGGATGTGGAAATTGTTTTTAAGACGAAGGGGTGAACAAGATATATTTTATTAATGAAATAGTTAGTGGGTTGAAGGTGGAAGCCTTATGCAACACATGGTTTTTTGAGTGAGTGGAATGCTACGTTTCTCCACTGTAAGCCTGAGAGAAGCATGGCTGCATTCAAGGTGGTCAACTTAGTAGTGAAGTTGACAACATGGGTGTTTTACTCTACACCTTTGAAAGTTGGGAATTGGTCTAGAAACTTGGATTTGACTGTGGCTCCATTGGATGACCATGCAATGGTCTTGGGGTAGGTGTTTCTCCCTATCCTACAGAAAAAACTCACAACATGGACGCCAAAGTGCAGGAAAGGATCTACCTAGGGAATCCATGTAGAGGAAGGCTCTACCACCTAATTACGACACTTCTAAAGAGACATAGAAGGTTCTGTGTCACACTTCAGTGGGATCAATCCTATGGAAAAGTGAAAAAGTCAACAATATGTAAAATGAAAGGTGGTGATAACCTAACCTATATGAAAATGTCGAAAAAAAACTTTTACCATGGGATGATATGAGTGTAATATATCTCATAAAAACACCAAACTAAAAGAATAAGTTCATTAAAATGACCCAAAGATCTCTCAAAAATAAACTCAAGTACCCACCAAGCCAAGAATAGGGAAAAAGAGGAACAAACCGGGGCAAAAAGAGCCAAAAAATTCTATAAATAGAGGTAGACAACTCATTTTAACCATTGCAAATTGGAGAATAACCAAAAATTCAAAAAAACCTCTTCTTCAAAATGCAAATTCAAGGAGCTACGATGGACGAAAGATCCTCAAACTTGAGCCAAGTAAGTAAATTAAATGACCTTTCCTCTCCTTTTCATTCATTATTTGTTGCTTAATTTATTGTTTGGAGGGTGCGTGCCCTAGTAA
Organism: Picea glauca; assembly: GCA_000966675.3. Taxonomy (NCBI): domain Eukaryota; kingdom Viridiplantae; phylum Streptophyta; class Pinopsida; order Pinales; family Pinaceae; genus Picea; species Picea glauca. The sequence goes on along the minus strand of JZKD02S1679918.1, from coordinate 30,067 downwards.
AAGGGCCGGGCCTACGTGTATGTGACTTTCCATGCCTAGCTCACGTATGTATGCGGGAAAAGTAACACTTAGCCTATGTACATACGTGATTGTCTTAAAGATAACTCGCGTACATCTCTTTTATTTTTCAAAAAAAAAATGAACTAAGGGGCTAACCTCACAATTTTGTTTTTCTTTGCAACAGTATCTATGTTCATTGGTGAGAAAGGGAACATGAAGAGTTATATGTCTTGGTAGAGGAGGATCTAGGGGCCATTTCCATGCTTAAGCAGTGTGGTATGTGGAAATTTTTTCAGTATCCATTCATGAGGGTGAAACCCAGGCTACTGATCCACTTGATAGAGTACTAGCATCTAGATGCATAGGCCTTCATTCTAGAGGTCCAATCATTAACTTCGACGATGGAGGATATTTACTTTTTGACCAGTCTCTCTAAGAGGGGGGTATCGGTCAACTTGAGTACCTTTCCTCCAGGACCGTACAACATAGAGGACTATATTGGGATGTATTGCGAGGCTGGAACTGAGAAAGTAGGATCTCAGGTGCCAATACATAATATCATAAGACTAAATATTTGGATAGTAATATTCATGATTGGGCAGATCATGGGATCCATAGAACTTCATCAAGCTTCTTGTGCACAGATACATTGTGCAGTTCAGTGTCTATATGCCACTATTTTTTACTGGATCACTATAATGCTCACATGCATGAAAAAACAACTAACCAACCGTCGAAGAAGAACAAACAAGAACTTTGGGTTCGAGACTGTGTTGTGGGCTTTCTTTTTTGAGAGAGTGCCAATCCTTAGCCCGAGGGAGATAGTACGAGGCCATATTGCCTCCTTTCCGATGTTATGCAAGTGGGCATATTTGTTACCTTGACATGGTGCGAGGAGAGTACATGAGGCCTTTGACGACAATTTTTTTTACTGGTGGGCTTGTCATAATCCTGTAATCGAGGACTACCCTTATGTAGGGATCAATTTCCTAAGGGATTCTGATATGACTATCCCCTCTTGCGAGGAGCACATAAACACAAGTAAACACATTTTGCAGTTATTTTATTTTTAAATTTTTAAATATTATCCTTTTTATGGTAATTTCAAAGTACTAACACAATGATCTATTATATACAGATGTGGGACCAATGCAACCGACTGACTTCGCCAGGACCAGGCATCATGCTTGAGTAGATTCTAGACCAACATCATTAGGATGACCAATAGTTGCAGGAGGACCACCAACCGGAGAGGTTGAGAGAGTACTACGCCGAGTAGAGAGGAACTTGATAGCTCTCACTTATGCAGTGTCGATGGTAGAGATAGAGGATCTTCCCTCGATCATGCAACCACATGTTGTAGGGGTGCCCAGGATTTGGGTCCAGTTATTCTAGCACCTTGCGAACGTTGTATTTCATTATACTAGGGACAACAAGCCAAGATCATAATTAGTACTAGACCACATATGTGTCGAGGACACTTTTTTTACTCTATTATTTAGTGAGGGATTGAGCCCAACGATGTATATCGACTCTATTTGAGGCTTTATGGCCCACTTTTGTACTTATGACATTATTTTTGGGACACATACATACATACATATATAGATACATCTTTTTTCCTTATGGATAAACATTTTTTACAAGTGTATTTACATGTGCATGTATGTGTGTGCATTTACTTTTATGTGTGAGCAATATGCCAATATAATACTTGATTAGCCAATTAGATCTCCTAGGAACATGCATATAACTAATATAATCAAAGTAGTGTTCTAAGATATGTACTCTAAGGAATTGTCAATGAAGGGTGGGATCGTAGACATAATATACTCCATTTAACTGAGAAACGACCAATTGAGAATCTAGATAGACCAAGATGTGATAAATACCATGTGACAAGGCATCGCGTAATAATTCTATTACGACACTGTAGTCGACAATATTATTGGTTTCTTTGCCTAGAAAAATACCTCCAAAAGACATCAATTGACCAAAAGGTGTAAATATCACCCATGTTGCGAAAGAAAGCTTCCGAGTGTGTCGGGTAGCACTGTCTGTGAACCCAACATAGACCTCATATTCACTTGACATCTACCACAGTGAAAAGAAACAAAATAAACTACACGTCCATAAAACAAAAAGACAACATTGTATAAATAAAAATATACATTATATACAAGAAGTCATGCTCAGGTGACCGACCTAAGCGTAATACTTCTTAAGGTAGAGCCCATTTCTAGACTCTGATAACGCATTCCCCTCGAAATAAACCAGTTGATAGGAACCCTTTTCTAAAACTTTCTTAACAATGAATAGTCCTAACCACATGGGTTTGAACTTGCCTAGCCCCAAGGGATATTTATCTTGGTCAGAGACCAGGACAAGATCGCCTTTGGAAAAAATATGAGGTAAGATAGACCAATCATACTGACACTTGACACATTTTTTGTGAGCCTCATTGGCCAAGGCTGCATCTCGACGTTGCTCGAGATATAAAAGACACTCTTCAAGTGGTGTAATGTCAGGAAATAGTTCCATTTCCAACTTAAGAGAAGGGATTTGGAATTCTATGGGAAAGACTTCCTCCAACCCATAAACAAGTTGGAAAGGAGAATGTTCCTATTTAAACCCTATTTTTTATGTTAACTCGTACATCATCTTGTTCTGGAAATGACTACCATGATCTATGACAATCTCCTTCGGAATACCAAACCTAGCTACAATATGGATACAAATGAAAAGGGCAGTTGTTTCCCCATTATTTCTGAATGTTATCATAGCCTCGACCCACTTAGTAAAGTATTCTATTGCTACGATGATATAGCGATTCCCCCTAGATAAAACTGGGTGACATGTAGTGAAATCAATCCCCCACTTGGTGAAGGGACCAACAACAATAACTGGGGACATGGGATCTGGGTGTACCCACATCTTCCAAGAGAAGATATGTCATGGGTGACACTTCTTGACCACCTCTACACAATATTTGATTAGCGAGGGCTAAAAGTATCCAACACAAAGAATCTTTTGGGTTGTTTCCAACCCAGAAAGGTGACCACCACATGCTCCTATGTGACAATCATTCAATACAAGTTTTTCCTCCTCGTGAGTGAGACATCGATGTATAATGAAATCCACTCCTCGACAATATAAATTATCATCGAGGATAAGATAGTTCTGCACTTGATGGAATATTCGTTGACGCTCATCGCAAAAAGAAAAATATGGGCACTTCAAAGTGTGAATATACACAAGTATAAATCCATACCAAGGGTTTGAAGATGCAATAAGAAAAATATCTCCGTTGATATGTGACTCAGGAAAATTATTACCATTCTCGACCGAAAGTTATAATATTAGTTAAGCAAATACCAAGGACTTTTTAGATTTCGCTGAAAAATATCCAAGTCAAATTCTTGCAGGATGACTATCCATCGTTTGATTTTCCTGTCGATGACCCGTCGTTTTAACACATATTGAAAAGGGTTCACGATAGCTACGACGGTGGTCTTGCGAAGTAATATTTAATGCCAGAACTATTGGACAACATGAACAGTTGCCAAAGCAAGTTTCTCAACATGTGTGTAGTTGAGTTCCGGTCCTACCAAGCCTCGGCTAAGATAGTAGATAACATGCTCTTCGAGCGCATCATCCTCTTGGACCAAGACCATGCCTATAGTAGACTATATTATAGCCAAATACAATAAGAAATCATTTCCATAATATGGGGACTAAGCATATGGGAAGACATCAAAGCACATTTCAATGCTTTGAAAGAGCATTGAGTCGCTTCATCCCAATAGAATGAGACCCACTTTTTCAAGAGACGCATGAACCCTTTAGTAATCTCAATATAGTTGGAAACAAAATGCTGAAGAAAATTATCTTTTCTCTATATACTTTGAAGCTGGGGAACTGTGCATGGGGGAGGAAGTTGAACTATTTCCTCAACCTTTAGAGGATCGACCATGATCCCTTTAGTTGACACGATAAAACCTAACAAGCATCCCGATGTCACACAAAAACTACACTTATTTGGATTCAGGAGAATATGATAGTAGCAACACCTCTCAAATATAAGTTGTAAATGGGTGGGATGATCAGATCTCTTACGAGAACATGATGCCAGATCATCAAGATACGCCTCGACTATGTGTTTGAGGTCATGGAAGGAAAACGAAATGACCCATTGAAAAGTGGCTCCAACATTCTTAAGGTCAAAAGGAATTGTTCTATATGAAAATTTACCCCAAGGAAAAATAAATGTCATTTTATGTTGGTCCTCGGGCTTGATCTGAATTTGGTTGTACCCAGAAAAACCTTCCATAAAATAAAAGACCTCACAACTCGCACATTCATCGACAATCTGGTCAATGAATGGGGTTGGCAAATTATCTTTCGGGCACACTTTGTTCAAGTCATGAAATTCCATACATATGTGGATCGTGCCTTGATTTTTGTTGAAAAGAACAGGGTTCAACACCCATTTCGTCAATTGCATAGGATATATGAAACCAACCTTGATGAGTTTCTCTACCTCAGCCTTGATTGTTGCTTCCTTGCAAAGATTAACTGGGCGAAGATTCTGTCATATAGGTTTAACATCGGGGTAATTTGTGATCTCATGTTCAATGATACGTGGATAAATGCCTGACATCCCCTCATAAGACCATGAAAATACATCACAAAACTCTTTAAATAATTTAGTGTAGATCTGAATCTCTTCGAGGGAGGAATCTGCTCTGGCGGAGATGTTTTCTATGACACTAGGGGTTCTAGAGATGTTGATAGCAGTTGTTTTAGCTATACTTTCCAGGTTTCCCTCAACATAGATTTTTCGTATGGCCAGAGGGTTAACATGACAAGGGGCATCTCCATTCATGGTCGTAATGAACTCTCCTGCCTCTATTCTTTTAAGCGCAGGTAAGAAATATGATCTGTGGTGAAGATCATCCCAAGGTTTGTCTGGCCTAGTCATTACTTATAAAATCACCTTGTTAGAGGGAAAGACTAATTCCATAGGGTCGTAAGTGGTGAGAGAGTCTTGGGCCCAAATAGGCTCTATAATGGGATCTAGCTCCTGTGGGGGAGATGGATCAGGGTTGGTTAATGCTTGCTAGACAATACTGTACACAACCTCAACAATGAATAAGGGCATAACCATTCTAGGGTGCCACACCCCTTCCATCGAATCCGATGGGGAAGGTAAAATCCATGGGTCATTAAAGTAACTCGTTCTAAAATACACGACTTGAAAAATTGTATCCTTCGACTGGTCGGGGAAAAATGAAATAAAATTGACATCATTAGTAGGCGACAGATAATCAAAAGTCCTCATTAAAGATGGAAACAATCTGACACCTAATTTTATGGTACTTAGCTATGGATTGTCAATCATTGGGATCGTGGATGCCCCCGATGAAGGGCTAGGATGGGAGAAGGAATATAATTGATCAACGGTTATGATCCGGCCTTCGTGAGGAAAACATAAGACTCGAAAAATAGTGGATACAACTACTGTCATAGAATAGGTCCAACTCCATCCTAACAAAAGATTGTAGTCGAGAGGAACATCAACTACTTCTACTTCGACGCACATAGTTTTTCCTTCCAAATGCACGGGGAAGGAGGGAATTATGCCATGTCATCTAAAATATCGACTATCAAACATAGTTAGCAATGTGGGTGACAGTGACAACTTAGGTTTTCCAATGGCCTTCAAGGATGCCAATGACATCATGCAAGTAGAGGAACCCTCATCAACCACCGTACGTAAAATTTTATGTGTCAACGATTTCGTGGCATACACCACTACTATCTAAAAAGTGACATGTTGAGGAAGACAAGGTTTATAATCTGCAGGGTAAAAAACAATCATTCCTGAGTTAGTATTCTTGGTCACTCCCAAGGTAGACAACAACGCTTTCCTCTGTGAGGAGCAACTCTAGAGGACTTCTAGAGTAGACATTGCACAAGGATTTTTTTCCAGATCCTCCATGACAAAGTAATTATGAGAAACCCTTGCATTTGAGTTATGAGAATCCTTTTTGAACTCACATTTAGGGATGCAAGTCACAGTTTCTCCCATAGTCTTCTCAATTTGAAGAGGGGGTAGTGGGTTATAGGATTATTTTCCCTTCTCAGTGGATTCTAGCATTATGTAACTATGAGCCCTAGTCTACATATGGGATTCAGACTTCATCATATAAACATTTGCATCTCTTTTGTTAGTATTAGGCATGGGGGCTCCCTGATTTCCCCCGGGCACGTTCATGGATGAGGAATCTTGAGCTAAATTTTTCCCTTGTGGAAAAGGGTTGGTTAACACTGCAGGCTATTGCTGTGCCAATAGCTTTTGGGATTCCTCAAGTTGAGGGCATTGGTGAGTCAAGTGGTCATCCATGAAAATCTTACACAGACACTTCACCTTCCTCTTTTCATTTTTTCCCTCGCCAACATTATTTGTAGCCTTCTTATCCCCCTTACCCTTATTGTTTTTAGATTTCCTCTTTCCCTCGGTTTGTTGGTTACCCTTGGGATTTGTTGATTGCACACTATGTACATCCGACATTTGGGTTATAAGGGAAACTGAACTATGTGTTTTGTTGGCCATAGTCTTCTGAATCGATAACTATTGTAACTCATTGGTCAACTGATTTATTGACTTGCTCTGTGCTAAGCCTACTATGTCATCAATGTGAGGCCCATACTTCTATTTTTTCTTTTCGAAATTTGACTGTGGTGCGTCGGGAAGGATATCGTATAGCATACCGAATTGAGAGTAAATCAACTCCAGTTGTTGGGCTATCATGATAGCCTCTTCTTCATAACAAACCTCGGATGTCGCGACGTCTTTGGATACACAAGGAACCAAGGACTTTAGGAACCACTGGAGAAAAAATGTAGGAGGGACCTTAACTTTAATCAAGCTCTTTCATAATATCCATTATTGGATGTGATCCAAGATATGGTCAACTTTTGTTTGCTCGATGTTGGCTAGCAATTCGGTGTCGACTTTGTATCTTACCAGTAACTGGAAATAGTTTAAGAAGACCATAGACAAGTCACTAAAGTAAGTGTACTTGGAGCTATTGAGATCGATATACAATTTTGTGACACCCCCTATAAGAGTGTGATGAAACAAGCACAACTTAACAAAATCATCCTTTAATGAGTTGGATGAGCACCATAAATAAAATTTCATAACTTGATCACCTAGATCTTTTCCAGGATTTCCCTCGAACTTAGGGATGTACGAGGGAAATAGATCGGGTCATTTAAAGTCTCAACAAGTCTGGAAAATGCATATTTTCCAGGAAAGGTAGTCTATGTTGTGGTGGATTCAAATGAAAAGAGGGGCTTGGATTTTGGCTGGCACCAGGTTGCTAGGAAAATTTTGGCTACTGGCTAGTGTTTTGGTAGAAATCATGGTGGCCCTGTCTAGTAAAAGGAGCTTGCATTTGATTTTGCATCGTCGATTGATTCCCGTATTTGGATGACATGCCCTATGTAAGTATTTCTCCCTCCATAGTATTCCAAGGACCTTGGTTGGGGATTCCCCCAACCAACCCTCCTGACATCGGTACTAAACCTTGCCCAGGGTTCCACTGAGTGTGGGAGGGGTTTCCCCTGGTCAACATCCCTTGCGAAGGAAACGAGCCCTACCAAGGATTTTCAAGACCTTGTGAGGAGTAAACTCCTATCATCTCTCTCCGTGAAGGAATGAAACCTTGCATAGGGTTTGGTTGAACAAAAATGGGGTTTCCCCCTTCCGAGAAAGAAGATGATGAGTAAAAGTTATTTATAAACGCACCGAACAAAGAAAAAATCATAGACCCCATTGGAGTCATGCAGGATTGAGGTCCATGACTCCCCCCACTGAAAAAACTAGAGTTGGTGTTAAGCCTGATCAACTACTGGAAAGCTCCTCCAAGCAAAGGGGATGGAGGAGGGATGTGACCCCCACTGTAAGGGATAATGTTAAACGAGGCAGTGGTTCCCGTGATAGATCCTTGCAAGGGATCATTAGAGATCCTTGCCCCCAAACCAACATTTTGTAGAGTAGAGTAGGTTAGGACTGAACTAGAGTCAAAACTCAACATCCCATATGAAAAGGGAGCGCCAAACATGTTATGGATAGAGGGAACATTGGTTAGATTCATTGAAGGGATTGTGCCACTACCTAAAGTAGTGGGTGTCTAGACAATAATAGTCCCAACAGGTGGAGGTGGGAGAGGAGGCACAAGACCCCCTCCTACGACAACCAAGATGGGAGTATGAGGACTTCCATAGGAAGTAGCACTATTTTCTTCCATCGTCTCTCATCTAAAAAACTAACGTTTTGGTGAAGTAATCTCAAGAGGGACTATCTGAATAAGAAGTGGTGTCGATAAGTCAGTGATCAGAGAGTTTTTGGGCTTGAAGCCTTCAACTTCGAGGTAAAAAATGATGGACTCCTCTAGTGTAGAAAGGTCTTCTCTATGAGTTGGATCGAGTGCAATTTCATGTGGCCTGATCAATTCGAATGAACCCTCTTGATCTAGCTTGCACCTCAGCGGTGGCGTAGGTGGCTCGAAATTAACCAGTGTTAGGTCTTGAAGCCTACGTGAATGACATATATGTTGATATTCCACCTTATGAAATGATAAACTGACACTCTAAGGTTAATCTAGAGTGAAACATAGAGCACACACTAAACAGTTCCTAACGGAAAATCAAGCAAACAACTAACTAGCAAGAAAAACAGTTACGCCAATTGACACTAGAGAAACTTACCGATGCAAGTGTAGCTCAAACATGTAAACACCCTCCAGGTATACTATGCAAAGCACGATATGACATATGACCTAGGTACCATAGTATACCCCCACAGTCACTTGTGTAAGTCCGTAAAAATAAGCAACTAGGTTGTCAACTCGTAGTCAATCATCGGGCGGGTACAATCAACAGTCGGGTTGATCATAATGAGTAGGATAACTAAGTCTGAAACCTTCCAAGGGTACCAAAGGAAAGTATTCCTGAAGACAATAAAGAATATTGAATGGATTCGAGGTCCATGATATTTCATCGTCAAATGTGATCAACTTAATTCCCAAGAACGACCCTCAATATATGATTTCCACTACACTTGGTCTAGCTTTGGAGGGGTTATATCCTCTACCTTTCCTCACGTGACCTCATGTTTAGCCCCTGTGTTACAGGGGGGTCTCGACTGACTCTTACGAAACTGAACTCTGACACTCCCTATCACCGACTCTTATGTTTGTTTAAGTGGCCTTGAAGAGTTTCCTCTCCACACCTATTTCAAGGCCCTAGATCCTAGACTACTTGGAGAAACCTACAAACAAAATTCTAGGTTATTTTAAGTGTTAATCATTGAATTTAATTGGCTTGATTTACTCCAAAAGGTATGAACGTGCAACTTATGGTGCTTACAAGAGACAAAAGAGAAGAAAAAAATTAGAGCATTCGTGCAAAAGAAAACTATGTTCTTCAATTGAAAAAATGGCTTTTAAATCTTTGTAATTGCAAACTTTTCAAAGTAGTATTCCAAGATCCTAAAATGTAGAAAGTTTCCTAGAATGTGCTTTTCATTTTACAATGTAAATGAAAACTACTAAACTTTCAAGGAAAAAACAAAGAAGGAACTGTTAGCACTAGAATTCACACCTAGACTGTTGTAGATGTAAGCCTAATACCCATCAGAATGTAAAGGATAATGTTTATAAAAATGTGGAAAATGAATGGAAAACTCAATTAAAGATATCAATCACATATCTTTCCATGTATTACACACCAACAAATAAGGCCTTGATTGAATTCAAATCAAGTTTTAAGAGATAGAAATTATAGATGGAAGACTTAGAAAGGAGAGTGTATTATGTATATCATTTTACATCAGGTATTTCTGACATACATATGAAATAAATCTCATTTGAATAAGAACCTCTTAAATTCAAAGAGAAAACTACTCTGATAAATTTGCATGCAATATCACAATAAATCTTTTACTGCAATAAAGAAACAAAAGCATGACAAATCCTTCAACAGAGACTGATATCAAAGTGAGATAGAAAAGATATTATAAAGAGAATAAGACTGATTTTAACCATTAAAAGTTTCTTGGATATGGTCCATACATCAGAAAAAAACTCTGTTACTAAAGATAATACTAAAAATAAGAGTTTTTGTTTAATACCATTCCAACCCTTTTCACTCTTGCAATGTACCTTTTATAGCTAAACTTATCAAAATCCATATTTACAATCTTCCCCCAACTTCCTCATAGGATTCCATGCCTAAGGGAAGCATGGCAACAAGTGTACAACTAAAAAAACAACCAACTGCTATTTTAAAGGAAAATGTTGGAAACATATACAACAATCTTCAACAACTTGATGATGTATCCTTAAGTTTGTAGCTCCTTGAGGCAGGTGGAATTCAAAAGTGAAATTGATCCTCTGAGTGATGGTACAAGATTCCCTTGATAGCTATCAATTTCCTTTCCCTCCAAAATATTAAAAAAACTTAGTTCGCAGCACAGCGCTACAATCTGTTCTAAAACAACCAGTTCTCGGTGCTAATGAGTCCATGCACTTCAAAATTTCCTGTAGTAGCCTGTTTTACTTTTGCAAAAGCTTCAAAACCTTAAAAATTCTACCAGGAATCCATATATATTGCAAACTCATTATCCCGATATATCCTTTAAGAAAAACACAAAAACTTCTAAGTCAAGCTCAAAACTCATAACAATCATTAAATGTTTTAAATGCTTGTAATAGAAACTTTGAAAAAAATTATGTTGGTTTTAGAAGATCATTTGTCTTTATATTTTTGTTCTGGAACTTCTTCTGGTATCCACCTTGGCCATCATGTCTAAGTTTCTCTTTGCCACTTCTTCTCTGCAAGGCTGTAACTCTGCCTTCAATTTTTTGATTTCAGCTTAGTGGGTTCTGTTTTGCATGTAGACATTCTTGAGTTACCTGTGAAGGGAAAAAAACCTCTTATAAAAGAACCTTTCCTTATCAATTGTCTTCCCATACATATTCAAAATCTCCTTTAGCTTTATCCTGGAACCCAAATCTTCCTTCGTCAACTTGTCAATTTCATCTCTTGCTTCCTTGAGCTTCCTCCTGAGCCTTTTGAAGGTAGGGTTTATTTCATGTTGAGGAGTGTTGGTGTAAATAACTTCTGTGGGATTCTTAGAAGACTGAAATTTTTCTTTTTGTTGGGTTGAAGTATCTATTGCATCATCCTTTGTGAGGACATGTTGCTTGGCTACTAATCTAGTAAAGGGTCTTCTAGGTTTGACTTTGTCTGCAACAACTCGTGGGGAATAGACAAGCTTTTTACCTTTCAATCTTCTTGGTTTTCTTGAAGGAATATCCATGGGAATAGGATATGCCATAGGTTAAATTTATCTATTTGGAGGTTGTGAAGGACCACCCATTTCTGGCTCATCAATATCCCTGAAAATTTTATCACTCCTAGTCACCCTCTTCTTCTTGCTTGAATCTGAATACACATTCCTCTCAATAGGGGTAGGATTTTGTCTTTTGGACTGTGATGTAGGAGAAACATCTAACTCAAAATGTGATGGAGTTAGGAAATTTTCCCAGTCAATGTTAGTTTTCCTTAACTCTTCCATTACTAACATCTTGATAAGACCAGAGTGAAAAAAACTGGTATCTACCTGCTTTGACTTAGCCTGGACTCTATCTGACATCTTGTCAATACTCCTAAAAAGATAGAATGGAAGGTTCATGGTTTCTTTTCATGTGAAGTGTAACAGTAATATGATGTGGTATTGGTATACCACATTGAACCTCCATTCACATGTGAAATACCTCTATATGACCTTGAGCATCTTGTCAAAACATTCCATCATGTGACTTTTGGGTACTCCTTTAGACAAGTTTTCTTCTTGATATCCAGGCTTAAGGAATTATTTTGAGAAGGAAGATTTTAATGACATGGATTTAAACCATTTCTCAACATGGTCAAGTATCTATGTTGCTACAAAGATAGAATGCTCTGAAACATCAAACTCCAACATCCCCACTTTAGTCTTTGTACCATTAAAATCAAGTGAAAACTCTATGGCCTCTTCAGGGTGTCCTCTCTGCATCTTTTGACAAAAATTAAGACAACCCACCCTATGAAAATATTACCTGAACAATGGTTCAGATTTAATGAGTTACATGTCATATGGTTCAATCCTTACAAACTCTCCCCCTTGTGAGTCTTCTTGTTTTGATGACTGTCCATAATCACTACTTGAAAATCACCTCTTGTAAACTCTTATGACAATTGGTATTTGAAAAATAGGGTAAACAAGAAATTTAGGGTTTGATAACAGATATTGTTTACTTGTATTTCACCTTGTCGAAACACTTATACTCATTCGTGGTATGTGTTGGGCTCTTAAGATGTCCTAAAATATAATCTCTATGCATCATCCAAAGGTAGGTGCTGGCACAAGTGTTTTACTTGTTGCCTACATAGATTCTTACCTTCCGTTTTCAATACCCATCCTCTAGAGATGCAACCCCTGCAAAGGGACAACAATCGTAACAAAAGGAACAACAATCGTTTCATTCAAATGAAAAACAAAAGGAACAACAATCGTGATAAGGGAATGACAGTCCTTATATTGGGCTGAACTAATGTTGTATTAATTGAGTTGTAGTACTTGCCCAACTATCTAATTTGTCAATCGAGGGTTCGTAAACTGACGAAGCACACA
>JZKD02S1679918.1:3168-14094 GCA_000966675.3 Picea glauca | reverse complement strand
TTCATGAAATTTTTTCCCAGTGCCTTACATTTTGATTCTGCTAACAATCTAGCTAAACCTTGACCTTTCACCAGCTTTGTAGGTTTCATCTCATGGTCAAAATCTAAAATCTTAGCAATCCATTTACTTATTTTCCCATCTATATCAAGGTGAATAATAATTTCATTTACAAAGACTAAAGGAACATACACAATAATTTTGGAGTGAATAACATATACTCTGAAATCTTTGAGGGCCTTGACCAAAGCATCAACGTGTTTCTCCATGATGTCATATATGCCTTCATCATCTCTCAAAGCCCTACTGAAAAAAGAAATAGCCTCCTCCATTCCATCTGAATTCTTTTGAAGATGGAAAAAAACCAATGTATCATTTGAGGAAAAAGAAAAAATCAAAAAATATTTTGAGTAGTCAGGACTGATTAGAACATGAGCATCAACCAATGCTTTTTGTTTTGCTCAAAAGAACTCCTAGCTTCTGGTGTCGATTTTACTTCATTCCCTTTTCTCAACATGGTTGTGATAAATTTGACCAACTCAACAAAATTAGATATAAATCTCCTCAAGAAGTTTATCTTACCTAAGAAGGATTGAATTTCTTTCTTGGACCTTGGGAGAGAAAGAGTTTTGATATCCTCTACTCTACTTGGGTAAATTTTTACTTCTTTGACAAAGAAAATATGTCCTATCAGCTTACCTTCTTTCATGGAAAACAAAGACTTCTTGGGATTAAGTGACATCCCACATTTTCTACATTTTAGGAACACCTTATCCAAATGTTGGTAATTCTCTTGATCATACTTTGAAAATATTGTGATATAATCCAAGTAGATAACCACAAACTTATATTTTTCTCCAATAAATGCAATGCACATTGCATGTTGGAAAGTTGACCCTACATTCATGAGACCAAATGGCATATTGGAATACATGAATGTACCCCAAGGAGTGGTAAATGCTATCTCTTCCCTTTCCTCTGGTAATACAAAATTTTGATTGTAGCCCAAAAATCCACCAATCATTGACATCCTTACTAATCCTGTCACCCTTTGCAAGATATGCTCCATTTTAGGTAAGGGGCAATTGTCTTTTATGGAACATTTGTTTAAGTTTATGAAATCAACACAAAACACATTGCATGTTGGAAAGTTGACCCTACATTCATGAGACCAAATGACATATTGGAATACATGAATGTACCCCAAGGAGTGGTAAATGCTATCTCTTCCCTGTCCTCTGGTAATACAAAAATTTGATTGTAGCCCAAAAATCCATCAATCATTGACATCCTTACTGATCATGTCACCCTTTGCAAGATATGCTCCATTTTAGGTAAGGGGTAATTGTCTTTTATGGAACACTTGTTTAAGTTTATGAAATCAACACAAAGCATGATCCCACCATTATTCTTTCTAATAGGGACCTGATTGGTTATCCAATCAAAATACCTCAAAGGTATAATGATCTGGGCATCAAGCAATTTTTTGACCTCTTTCTCCATAATGGGGAATAACATAGCATTGATCTGCCTTAGTTTCTGTCTAAATGGTTTGGTATCATCCTCAAAAGGTATTATATGTTCAATGATACTAGTATCATAAGTTTACAAATCCTCATACTTCCATGCAAAGACATCAACAAATTCTGACAAACTACTGAACAGTTTGACATATTTAGGTTCCTTTTTAGTACCTAAATTACACTTTGTCAGATCAACATTTTCACTTGAACCACTCACTTTCACATCCACTTCATTGTTATCAAATAATCTCTCCAAGGTATCTAATACCTTAGGAATATGATTTCTAGACAACTGAACAATTTTGTGATCTGCAATCTTGTTCAGAAATTTATCAACATGTATACTTTTATCATCATCTGAATCTTGGTCAATATGAAGAGTAGAAAATTAATCTATTGTTTCCAGAAACCTCTTTATTTCTTGATCATCTTTAAAAACCTTCCAATGCTTGACATTATCAGGTATAGAAGGTCTATATTTTACTTCGACATCATACTTACGTCTGGGAGGTAATGGGATTTTAAAATTACTAGTAGAAAGAACTAAGGAATCATCCAATGTATTATCCTCTTTGGGAAAAAAATATATGTTGAAGGCTAGGAAGAAATTTTCAATAAGGTCCCATACCTCATTCCTATAATTTATCATTCTTGGATGCTTTCCTTGATAGATATTTTTGACTTGATGCACAATCAGCTCTGATCTCCAAAAACTAATAATTCTTTAACTTTCATGTCCTTTGCATCTATAAGCCCCAAAACTAAGGCTTCATATTCTGTAATATTGTTTGTGGTTTCAAATTTCAATTTTAAGGACAAGGTTATGACCTCTTGAGAAAGAGAAATGAACACAAGTCCAACACCAACACTCTCTTTGGAAGAGGCACCATAAAAATACATTTTCCAAGTTTGAGCACCCTGTCTTGATGCCTCACATGTTGTTGGTGATTGATTTTTTATTTCCAATGGTGATCGAGGAAAATCAATAAGATGCAAAATTCTATATCCTAAGTCAGTATCAACAACATATATGGTATGGTTTCTTAGATTTCCTTTATCACTAATAATATATGCAAGTTGTGCTTCTCTATACAACCTTCTGTGTTAACCCCCAAAGACTGGTATGGTAGCATAAGAGAGATCCATTTGCAATGTCCCTCCTAACCTTTTGATCCATGACTTGGAAAACAACATCCCAAACTTGGGAGGAACATCTGCAACTATAATATCCATGACTATGCTCTTCATAGGTAGTTTAAAGAGAGTAACAACCAAATCTTTAATCACCCCAAGGCATTTTACTTTTCTTGAGTCAAAGGAATACAAATCATGATATGCTTTAGCAACTTCCAAACCCAATTCATCAATTACATCTTTAGGAATTAATTTATGGGATGCACCTGAGTCCATAAGGAAATTGTGCAAGATTTTCTCATGTATATTCAAAGAGGTGTAAAATGGAGGAGAGGATTCATCTCTATATTCTACCAGTGGTCCCAATATAACTACATATTTCTCATCCTGCAAGTTAACTGAGTCTGTTGAATGAGAAGATAATTCAGACTGGAACATTTTTGAAATGGATTTCTTGAAATCTTCATTCTTTATCAACTCTAGGAATGGGATAGGAATTTTGATTTTTTGGATTTGATTCTCAAAGTTAAAAGAGGATTGGGACTTCAGAATTTCCTTTGTCTCTTGAACGTGAGATTTAATGATGGGATGATTGTTATGTTCTTATGTTCCTTTATTTGGTGTACCCACTATTTTAGATGGAGTATCAGATATTTTAGGTTGATTAGATGTAATTGGTTTTCCCTCTTTTTGTTTTGACCTCAAATTGTATTTGTTTTGAGTTTCATTCACTTTTTCTCCTTTACTTAAATTATTCAGTTGATTGTTCATTAGGGACTCTTCATAAGAAAATTGGGTTAGATGAGGGGAAGCAGAGGTGTCCCCCAGACAATGAATTTCTTGATATTCTTCTTCATTATCTCCTTCTTCATCATCAACCAAATTTTTTTATAGAGGGGTTTGAACCTTCTGATCCTCTCTATTTCTCTGATCCCTCTGAATAATTTGAGGTGTATTGTTTTGTCTTCTGAAATTGTTTCTATTTCCAAAATCTTGGGGGTTTCTATTTTCTTGTCTCCCTTCAAGTTTTAATTTTTCCATTTCTGCAGAAAGTGACTTAACTAACTTAGTCACTTCATCAACCTGGGGATTAGTTCCTAAAGAATCAGAAGATAAGGTTTCTACTTTTTGTTTTCTTCTATCCCTATCAGATTTTCCCCTTAACTTATTTGCTTCCAATATGTTTGATTCCACCTCTAGAGAATAATCTTGCATATGGGATAATGTTGTAGACCTTCTTTCTCTCAACAAAAGACAAAATTATGGGTCAAAGGCACTTTCATAGGTTATTTTAGCAGAAGCTTCAGTAGGCTTAATATCAGTAGTAATTTTTTTATACATATTGTTAAATATCTTTGAAAAAATTGACATTGATTCACCTTCTTTCCTTTTAAGAGCCCCAAATTTTGTGATGTAATATAAGATATTTTTTTTTTCACCCCAATGTCTTATAAAGACATCATCTAGGGCTTCAATTCCAGCAATTGATTCAGGAGCTAGACTTCTAAACCACTTTCTAGCTTCTCCATCAATACTTTGCACAAAAACCTCATCTAGACATCTTCATTCTCAGTATTCAAATTATCAACATAACTGTAAAATGTTGCAAGGTGTTATTTTGTAGAGATATCTTCCTCTCCTATGAACTTAGGAATATACTTTAGGTAATATCCTATTGGAATAACATTCATAGGATGGGGAAGCACTAATGGTGCATACCTAGTAGCCACAATGGCATCCATTTTGTTTTGCTGAAGATTAACCCCTACCATTTGATTATGAAAAGGAGGAATCTGAATTCTAGGAGAAGTAGAAGGTGACTTGATAGGTAAAGATTCAATATGTATTACATGTAGTTTTGGAAAAGGAAGAGTATAAGGTGGGGAGACTTCAGATTTAATTGAAATTGGTTGAGTATTGGATGAAGATGGGGGAATTTCAATAGAAACTAAGGTTCCTTCTTCTCTAGTTACAAAAAATTTAAAAGGATGGGGAGACGGAGAACCTAAGAGAGGGAAATATTCCAAAATTTCAAGTCTAAACCACTTTACAATTTCATGGGATGCAAGAAAATAAAAATTTTCTAGATTTTCTTCTTTCAGCTTAGGAGAAAAAGTTGAATATTTTATAGGAAAATATCCTAGTTTTGACTTTACAGGAGTTTCAACAATAGGTAAATGAGAAACATGAGAAAAAACAATTGGTGTATGGAAAACAGAGTCAGACAAGTCTCCATAAGTACTTGAAAATTTAGAAGAGGAGGCTCCTTGCAAAGTGTTGGGTCTTAGAAATGTCGCATTTCCATCCCCTTTTCGTTTTTCCATTCCACATTTTATCACCTCATTATACCATTTTCATAAATACATTTGGGTTTTATCTTATTATTTTCCACTTTATTCATTTTGGTATTAAAAGAGAATTTGTGATTAAATATTAGAAAATCGACATGTTTTCATATATATCTCAAAAATGTGTGAGCCTTGTAATGTGTAGGAATATGCGAAGGATTAATTCAAAAAGACTTCTCGAATACTTCCTCCACCATTTCAACATTTGCAGAGATAATTCAAGCCTATTTCAAGGAGAAGATCATCGGGAATGGATAACATATCTTGTCCAAGATGTATGAGAGATATGTGTGAGGATTTGAAGGGATCATATTTTGTAATAATGGGAAATTGGTTGAGATAAAAGTGGATCTGTAATTATGAGATACTTGTCCTCTTTTCAAAGCTCTCATGTATAAAAGAGAGTTTTCTCTCTTCATAAGGGGGTAGTCATTAGGATGAGAAATAAATTATTCATTATGGGGTTAGAAAGAGATTAGATCTAGGTTGGTTCATAGTCATTTCTTGGATTGGTCTCATGACTTCATTATTTTTTCATTTGATCATTGTGATGTAATTGAGATTGATTTACTGTTAGTGTGAACTCACATGTGTCGTCTTGTTTCTCTTCATATGTTGTGTTTTTCCTTTGATGCACATTTCCATTTCAAGTTAATTTCATTTACACACTTTCATTTCAGTCGTGTGTTTTAACAATTCAATTCTAAGTCATGTGTTTCAGCTTCCCGCATTAGATTAATGATTCAATTTCAGTTGTATATTTAACATTAGATTGTGTTAAATTAGCTTCAGTCCTACATATATTGTGTATGTGCTTCACAATTTTACGAACTCCTTGGGTTGAAAATTAAATGATTAGGTATTTATTTAATGAAAATATTTAACACCAACATGAAGATTTTCCCTTCTTTATGATTATTTCTGGATCAGGTTCAGGTGCAGCCAGAGGTGACTGTGGATTATACCTCGTGTGTTTACTCTTCGGAGCCACAACTAAACTTTGGAGTCACCAAGTGCACTATGCAATCTTCTGTTTACTGATTTATGTACACCATAAAAATCAATATTGTCTTGTCATACAGCCAAGGGAAATATCTTCAATCCATTCCCCAGCAATGGCGCCAAAATTGTTAGCACTAGAAGTCACACCTAGACTATTGTGGATGTAAGACTAATACCCATCAGAATGTAAATGATAATGTTTATAAAAATGTGGCAAATGGATGGAAAACTCAATTAAAGATATCAATCATAGATCTTTCCATGTAATACACACCAACAAACAAGGCCTTGAATGGCTTCAAATAAGGTTTTAAGATATATAAATGATAGATGGAAGACTTAGAAATGAGAGTGTAATATGTATATCATTTTACATCAGGTATTTCTGACATACATATGAAAGAAATCTCATTTGGATAAGAACCTCTTAAATTTAAAGAGAAAACTACTCTAATAAATTTGCATGCAATATCACAATAAGTATTTTACTGCAATAAAGTAACCAAATCCTGATGAATCCTTCAACAATGACTGATATCAAAGTGAGACAAAAAAGTGATGATAAAGAGAATAAGAATTATTTCAACCATTAAAAGTTTCTTGGATCTGGTCCATACATCTGGAAAAAACTCCGCTACTAAAAATCATACTAAAAATAAGAGTTTTTCTATAACACCATTAAAACCCTTTTCACTCTTGCAATGTCCTTTTTATAGATAAACTTATCAAAAGACAACATTAAAATCCTCCCCTCAACTTCCTCATAGGATTCCACACCTAAGGGAAGCGTGGAAACATGTGTACAACCAAAAAAACAACCAATTGCTATTTTAAACGAAAATGTTTGCAACGTATGCAACAACCTTCAACAACTTGATGATGTATCATTAAGTTTGCAGCTCCTTGAGGAAGGTGGCCTTCCAAAGTGAAATTGATCTTATGACTGTTGGTACGAGATTCCCTTGACAACTACCAATTTCATTTCCCTCCAAAATCTTCAAAAAATTGAGTTTGCAGTGCAGCGTTGCAAACTGTCTTGAAACAACCAGTTCACAGCGCCAATGAGTCGAGGCACTGTGAAATTTATTGTAGCAGCCCATTTTACTTTTACAAAATATTCAAAACCTTAAAAATTCTACCAGGAGTCAATATATACTACAAAATCATTATCCTGATATATCCTTGGATAAAAACACAAAAACTGCTAAGTCTAGTTCAAAACTCATAACCATCATTAAAATGTTGTAAATGCTTGTAATAGAAACTTTTACAAAAATGATGTTGGATTTAGAAGATCATTTGTCTTTATATTTTTGTTCTGGAACTTATTCTGGTAGCCACCTTGGCCAACATGTCTAATTTTCTCTTTGCCACTTCTTCTTTGAAAGCCTATAACTCTACCTTCAATTTTCTAATTTCATCTTGGTGGCTTTTATTCTTCATGTAGACATTATTGAGTTTCCTATGAAGGGGGAAAACCATCTTAGCCAGGAACCTTTCCTTATCAATTGTATCCCCATACATATCCAACATCTCCTTTAGCTTTATCCTGGAACCCAAATCTTCCTTCTTCAACTTGTCAATTTCATCTCTTGCTTCCTTGAGCTGCCTCTTGAGCCTTTTGAAGGTAGGGTTGATTTCATGTTGAGGGGTGTTGATGTCAATAACTTCTGTGGGATACTTAGAAGATTGAAATTTGTCTTTTTGATGGGATGAAGTTTCTGTTGTACCATCCTTCATGATGACATGCTGCTTGGTTGTTGATATAGTAAAGGGTATTTTGGGTTTGACTTTGTCTGCAACAACTGGTGGGGAAAAGACAATCTATTTACCTTTCAAGATTCTTGGTTTGCTTGAAGGAATCTCCATGGGAATAGGATCCACCATAGGTGATTTTTTTATATTTATAGGTTGTGAAGGACCACTTGTTTCTTTCTCATTAGTAGCCCTGAAATATTTATAACTCCTAGTCACCATCTTCTTCTTGCTTGAGTCTAAATACACAATCCTCTCAATAGGGGTAGTAGTTTGTCTTTTGGACTGTGGTGTAGGAGAAATATCTAACTAAAAATGTGATGTAGTTAGGAAATTTTCCCAGTCAGTGTTAGTTTTCCTTAACTCTTACATTAATAACATATTGATAAGACCAGAGTGAAAAACAATGGTATCTACCTGCTTTGACTTAGCCTAGACTATGTATGACATCTTACCAATACTCCTGAAAAGATAGAATGGAAGGTTCATGGCTTCTTTTCCTATGAAGTGTAACAATAATCTGATGTGGTATTGGTATACCATATTGAACCTCCCTTCAATGTGAAGTACCTATGGATGACCCTGAGCATCTTGTCAAAACATTACAACATGTGACTTCTGAATACTCCTTTAGACAAGTTGTCTTCTTGATATTCAGGCTTAAGGAATTATTTTGAGAAGGAAGAGTTTAATGACATGGATTTAAACCATTTATCACCACATTCAATTATATATGTTTCTACAAAGATAGAATTCTTTGAAATATAAAACTCGAACATCCCCACTTTAGTCTTTGTCCCATTAAAATTAAGTGCAAACACTTTGGCCACTTCAGGGTGTACTCTCTGCATCTTTTGACAAAAATTAAGACAACCCACCCTCTGAAAAGATTCCCTNGTGAGTTGGCAGCAAATAAAACTGACCTTTGACTTGACATCTAAACGGTTGGAAAGTGACATAATGGAAACTTGTGTGCAACTTTGAGACAGAACATGTCATGATAATAATGTTTAAGACCAAGAGTGTGACCCATAAGGACCCTTATTATTATCATGATGAATAATCCCATGGCATAAAGGATCTAAACCAAGACTAAAACAATGCTATGATTATAAAAACCAAAAAATTGAGCTATGACATGAAATATAACCCAAATACTAAGACTTAAAAACCCTATGACTCAAAAAAAGACAAACCAAGGTTTTTTGACCCCCTACACATCCTATGTGCTAACAGGAACTTTGAAAAAATAACTCTTTTCTTTTGTAATATACAGCCTATGCTACCACTACCAAACAAAAATGCATATCTAAATGTAATATTTTTTTATTTTTTGAATGATTAGGAAAGAAAATTACAAGTAAATGATTTTTTTCATTTTTCAAAGCATAAACAAGGTAAAGAGAAAATAAACCCAAGACTAACATAGACCCTAAACCACTGCTTGAACACAGGGACTCACTGGAATCCACAAGAGGATCTAACGCTTATAAGTTCACCCTAAACCTTCAAAGCAAACAAAAGAAAATAAAGAAACAATAGAGGTTCTTTACAAAGTGCAAGATAAATTGAATCATTAACCCAACCAAACACAATTAACAGAGACCCTGAAGAGTTCAAGAAGGCCTGAGAAGAACAAAGCTTCTTGTCAGGAAAGAAAAAGTCTTTTTTTTTTAATAAAAAACCTTCCAAAACACAGAGACGCATGTTGTGCACAAGCAGCCTACATATGTATGCGGGTTGTATACTATGCAGACCACATATGTATGTGGGATATACAAAGGATAGGGCACATACACTTCTACAAAATTTCAAAAAGAAAAAAGGTTTGGATAGCCAATTGAGCAGGGAAGGTTGGTAGGCACCTGGAAGGTGACCAGAGACCCTAATTGACTCAGTAAACTTGGAAAACTAAAAAAGAAACTGAAAAAACCAAATCAAACCAAAATATCCCACTAAGACCCTAGAGATACTCCCCAACGGAGTCGTCAATTCTTCTATGGGGAAAATCCCCCTATACTGGGTCTAATGTAAAGGTAGAGCACTAACTCCCTTAAAGGCATGTGATACTCTTAAGCTACCCAAAAAACAACTAAACTAAGTGATGAGAAAGAAAGGAAAGAAGGTTAATGAGTGAACCTTTAGTCCTTGCGGTTGCTGTTGACCTCTTTCGCTTGTTTCCACCTCCTAGATCATGGGTCTCCTCCCAACGATAACCTGGGAAAGGTTAGGAATACAATGCAAAAACATATGCAATATCTACTGATCACTTTAAAATTGTATACATAGATATAAATTCCCAAATTGACAAAAGCATGGAAACATAGGTTTTTGGGACACGAATGAACTCTTTTATTCAATTTCAAGACAAAAAGGATTACAACCTTTGCTGGCAACTGCTCCATGAACCAAGTTCGAGCTCCTTTTTCATGGATCCAAGTGCACCAATCCCAAATTATATTATCATAACCAACATATCATTGAGGGAAGGGGGAAGGGTGTTAGAATATAGAAGATGGTGTGCTCATTTTACCATTGACGATACCTTCGTCACCCAACCATAGGCCAAAGCCTCCCTTCAAGCACCTTAACCTTGACTGAGAATTCCTCCGGAAGCAAACCCTGGGCTAGATAGCCAAACAAAGAGTAGTGCATCAATCCCCAAGGATAGTGCATCAAAAAAATATAACCA
This sequence comes from Picea glauca, assembly GCA_000966675.3. Taxonomy (NCBI): domain Eukaryota; kingdom Viridiplantae; phylum Streptophyta; class Pinopsida; order Pinales; family Pinaceae; genus Picea; species Picea glauca. Next base: position 3,643 of record JZKD02S1679918.1, on the reverse strand, counting down.
GATGTTCCAAACCCTAGCCAAGAGATATTCAAGCAAAAACTGAGATCTTGCTGCTGCTGCAACTGGACCAGCTCGTCCTCCAAACCTGCGCACAAGACTGCAACTGCAGTGCACACCAAACTGCAGAACTGCAATTCTGAGATGTGACAAATGAGAACTGACGCCCTGTATTTATAGTGGTTCTGCCAGTTTTGTTGGGGCCGACTTCTCCTTCTGGATAAGTGTCTGTTCAATATATTATTATAATTTCTGGCTGACTTCCTCTCTTGGAGGCTAATAGCCTAATATAAATTATCTTCTTGAGACAACAAGGCTTCTAGGGTTATTAGCCAACTAATTAGGGTTTATCTTGCTTCCCATAGTCTTCTATTCTCGTCAGGTTCACATGTGGGGGTAAATACCTCCCGCAGCTACCATAATATTAACACTCCCTCCTAGCTAGAGAGGTATTTACAGGTAATGGACTTGAGCACAA
>JZKD02S1679917.1:88363-106936 GCA_000966675.3 Picea glauca | reverse complement strand
TCAGGATGTTTGGTTGAGAAAAACTTCGATCTGGGCAAAAATACACCTTCGTTGGCCAGTCTCAGGTTTCACCAGCTATTCCGCCTTAAGATTTGCTAGTTAGCTGGTGAAAGCTTTGCCTTTCATCAGCTAACTGGTTATAATTCTGCCTTCTGCGCTGGTGAAAGTTCTGTTTTATCTTTGGGAAGAAAATAATGCAAAGCAACAATGATCCTGCATAGAGTGTTAGATTCTTCAGCAGCTGCTCGATAAAGTGTTATCGACACTTGATGTTTGAACCTCAGGTGACCTGCAATGCTTGATTCAAGAATTGATATGCTAAGCAAGCGAGGAAAAAACAAATTAGAGATGTCGAAATAATTTAAGCAATGACACCATAGCTGCAGAGCATACAAAAGGAAATCCAAATGCACAACTGTTGTTATCTATGGCAGGAATTTGATAGCAGCGCAAGAAGGATCTTCTTGCTAGGGCATATGAAAATTTCTTGATCAACTTCTTTGATCATTCCCTCAAGCTCAACAATACCAAATTCCTGGCAGATTTGATGAAGCTCATCCGGATTAATTTGCCTGCTTCCGTTGTTGCCGAAATGAAAAGAGGCAAAACGGGATGCTCCTCACGTTCCATCTACTTCTGTAAAAACTGAATTTCTTCCTTTGAATATCCACCCGAGTCAAAATATGGCTACTATTGAGCCCTTCTTAGGTTTGGCTACATTCAAAGTCGCACCCATCCCTGTTGAGACCCCACAACTCAGAATACAGACTTTGTCAAGAGGAGCCTCTAGATTAATTTTGGCAATACAACCGACATGCGCAACTGTGTACTTGTTGAAAGTTGATGTACCAAGGAAATGGTAAATTGGTTTCCCATTAATTGAAAACCTTGACTTTCCATCAATTATAGCAACCCCTCTGTCAGTATTAATCCTAAGCAGATCACACATGTTGCTTTCCTCTGACTTGCAGTGTCTGCATTCTCCACAGTAAATACAGGAAGCACAGTGTCACCCTTCTTGAGGTCAGTCACCCCTTCTCCAACACTCTCAATAACTCCATTTGCTTCATGTCCAAGGATACGAGAAAGAGAGGAGTTTGGCCCTTAGCATCCCAGAAATAAAGGTCAGTATGGCACAAGGCAGTATAATGCACTTTGATTCTGACTTCCAATGCTCGTGGAGGAGCCACCTCCACTTCTTCAATCTTCAGAGGCTCCTCTGCTCCCCATGCAACAACAACTTTACATTTGGTAACCTGGCCTGCAGTAGAGCTCGCCATTTTCCTTTCTGACACCAGATTCACCTTCAAATAAGAACTTCACCTTTTTTGGATCGTGCATCAATACAACAACAACAAAATCTCTTTGGATGTTGAGCTCAAGTTTTGGAAATAACATAAGCAATGCAAAAGATGCATAGAAATGCACGTCATAAGTATTCCACATGAAATACTCAATTCCTTCCAGGTAAAGAAACTGCCCAATATTTTCCTCCTTATCATTAAATCTTGCACAAAGATACCCGCATCCCATAATAGACCAATTTTAATATGACTTTCTGTCAATCCTGTGTTGTTGTTGCTTAAAAGACCTATTTAATCCTGCCTTTCGACAATATCCCTTGATGGGACAATGTTATTAGCTCCACGGATGGATTCCATTCCTTAATATGCAAAGCTTGAGCCAAGTTATCGTTCTCATAGAAGGGGAAGAAAAACATGTAATTTGGGGGTCTTGCATGCGCTGCCACCAAATTTGCTATGCTAGGATGATCCAATTTACAATTATTTATGAAAACGGTCAAGATCTTCTGCAATAGATAAAATGGGCTTCTTTGCTGCCACTTTGTCTCCTTCCAACAATGCCTTATAAACAATGCTTTCAGAGCCTCTGGTGATCTGGGAAAGTAATTTCAAAGAAGAATTGTGAACAGAGAGGCGAACAGTGTCAATGCTGCAGCATCCCCGCACACATGTATTTCGATGGAATTGCATCTGCTTCCGGCATCTTCACAGAGCGCTCGTTGATTGCGATGCGTTGAATACCATTTGACTTGCAAGCCCTTCTTCATATGACTTCCGATTTCATCTGAGAACCGATAAACATGCAACTCTTCACACAATTTGCAGCTTCACGCCTCCACCAAAAAATATCTAGCACACAGGCTTATTGCCAACTTACCTCACAGATCTAGTGAACAGAACCTGCCTCAGCATCTCACAGTCTTCATTCTCACATTCGCATCATGAGGGCCAATAAGCGGAAGTTTAAAGGGTTGGATGCGAAGAGTGTTTATTCCAGTGAGCCATGCAGCCATATTGTCACTTTCTCCATATCAATGCAGGTTGTTCAGTCATGTCATTGCCCTGAAAGGATTATGGAATGTCCTTTGACTTCCATTTGTTCCTTATTTGCTGCCTTGAAATCTGGAAATATTTTTTCATATAATTTCCTGCCTGGAAATCTTTTCGAATGCTGATTTTACTCCTTCAAATCTGGAAAAGATTATGATCTCTAATTTACCATCTGCCTCTTCAAAATGCCAAATGGAAACTAGTTCTGAAATCTCGCTTGGAATATAGGACCGTGCCATAACACAATCTCTGATATATGATTTCTCTCCACCTCCTGAATTTAAACATCTCCTCATGACTTTCTTTTATGCTTCTGTGCTCTGTGTAAACCATCCAATGAAACCTTTGTTTCCTGTATATGCAAAGATCAAAGATTTCTGGTTGAAACTCCACTCCAATGGTCGGAATTGGTGAGACGCCTTTGATGATAATAAGCTTGTCACCCTGCAGCTTAATGTATGGCTCGATTCATGAATTAATTTGTGAATTGAGCTACGTGCATATGTTGGTTTATGAATACATGAGAAACAGAACAGTACGAGATCATCTCTCTGGTAATGTTTTTCCGTCATTCCTTTGTTCATATACATTTTTCCATGAGCATGCTTCAGTGTCAAATGTATGTCAAGGATGAAAAAAATATCTTATCATTGACAGGAAACTTCCAATTTGAAACCTCTAGATTTTGCCCTACGTCTTCGCATTGCTCTAGGATCAGCGAGAGGCATTTTGTATCTCCACAAGAAGGCTAATCCTCCCATATTCCATCGTGACATAAAGGCAAGCAACATCCTACTAGATGATAAATTCAATGCAAGGGTTGCAGATTTCGGACTCTCAAAGCTTGTTTCATTACCAGATATGGAAGGTTCAGCTCCAGATCATGTATCAACARCTGACTGATAAGAGCGATGTATATAGTTTTGGCGTGGTTCTTCTTGAGATTTTGACAGGCATGGAACCCATTTCACATGGAAAGAACATTATCAGGGAGGTACATGTTCTGATCAATATGATCTTCGTCCATTTAATGCCACCAGGAACAGATATTAGCAGTACACCCTCCATATAATCTCATATTTATTTTTCATCTAGATGAACCAGAGCTCGAAACCTTCTGATCTTTGTGACTTCTCTCCAAGGTTTTCTGCATCTTTAGAAACCATCCTCAAAAGATTTGGTTGGGAAAAAGTCAAATCTGGGCAAAAATACAACTTTGCTGCCATGTAATAGGTTTCACCAGCTAATTTGCCCTGAATCCGCCCCTTTAGCTGGTGAAAAGGAAAGCTTTCAACAACTAACTAGCGGATTTCAAAACCAATAAGCTGGTGAAAACCCAGAAAAACTGCCTTGGGAAAAATTAAATTTCTATGAATCTGCAACAAACACCTGAGAGATTGATGGATGACTTCGAGGCTAACTAAGTAACTGCAGCATGGAGGGATGATCCAGATCGATCCATTAAACGTGAAAAGGGAGTCTCTTTGCCTAATTAAGAAAACTGAAAGTAATCTACTTGCTTCAAAGAAAAGAGCTTATTCTTCTATCTACTCCTACTCTAACCACTGTACTGCTTCCAAATCAGGTGAAATCATGCTTCCAATGAAGCCATACAAGTATCTGAATAACTGGTAAAACTTGTGATCTGGAAATGATGAATGCGGGAAAACATAGAATACTGATATACAATTTGAAAGTGCAACATAACCAACCTTCGTTTGACAAGAGCAATTTGACATTTATGTTGCTCGAATACTCTAGATAATCAGCAAAAGGATCAATGACACTGTAAGAAAACACTTCTTCCTGTTGCTTCGACTGAACATCAAAAGATCTATGCATACCCTTCTTTCAAGAATAGCTGCCACCTTCAACTATGTGTAAATCTGAATAGGGCTACAAACTAACTGCATTGTTGATGATGAATGGTTTGTTGTTGTCTGCAAATCTAGGTTCAAGTACGGTGCATGAAAACTTGCTGATTTTTGTAGATGAATTTTCAATGTCAGCTGCAGGAGCTTCAATATCTACTGCAGGAGTTTCTGGATGACAGTATTGTTCTTCATCAAAGACAAGTGAATCCAACACTCCCTTGTTTTGCATAGGAAAATGAACAATCTCCTGATCTTCCTCTTTTCTTTCAGGTGAAAATACACCATGAGAAACCCTTTTAAAAATTTGAGAACAATGCTCTTCTATAACTGATCCTTCATGCAAATCAAAGGCAACAGGTGTGACAGAGACATCTATGCAATTCTCATAATAATCATTTTGACAAACAGAAGAAAGGACTACATCATGTTGAACTTGCTTCTCGAATTCACCACAACAATCTTCAAAGAGACTTTCAGCTGGAAATTCATCTTTACAAAATGAATGGAAAGCATAATGAAAACTTGCCAATGAGTGAATGCTTGAAGCTGGAAGAGACCTGCACCAATCAAGGGCTATCCCCTCTAATGAATACTTGAACAATTTAATTTTAACATCTTCATGTATGATCTGGAGCCGATGAATAAACTCATGAAAATCCAACAAGTGTTCAGTTGGCACTTCCCATTATTCTCCTCGAAATTTGGGAAGGTTGCATTCCCATTCATCCCTACTAGGTATTGGATTAGGGAAACCAACAATCTTTGAAAAATCACAAAAGGCATACCTCTTATCTAAGATCTTGTTCATGTCATACCAGTGGAGTCACCAACAGATTTCTGAACAATGGAGTCGCCACTGAATTCATCCTTCATGGAGTCACCAGATAGATGATTACAACCAAATGATGTCCAGGCTTTGTCTATCATCAAAGCTGGATCTATGTCGTCTCCCAGGGAAGTTGAGCTTCAATCTCCTCTCCCCGGCAATGGCGCCAATTTTTTATCACTCCAAGAAACTCCTTAGGGTTGTAGACTAAGGATGCTTGGTAACTTAAAAATAATGTGTAGATATGCTTGGAACAATGGGGTCTTTAATGATCAATGTAATAGACAACTCATCATACATATAAAGAAACAATGCTTTCAGGAAACAATAATCAGATCAAGTAATTTGAAAGGAGGGGATGAAGAACACTAATCTTGATTGCCAAGTACAGCTGAATGTAGGGCTTAATACAAGAAAGAAAGAGAATCCTTCACTTCAAATCTATGAGCTCAATAAAGAGATAACAATCTTCATAAGATAAGATAAACTGAAATGAAGTACAGAAAAGGAAACATGGATATTTCTGATATTGAAAACGAAAGGAGACTGCAATTTTATTATATCATAAGAGTCTATACAGTAGCACAAAAATGTATCCCAGTTTGAACCCTCTCATTCATCTTCCTTCTGTAGCTTTATAGATTTACAGTTTAGTTATTATATCCTAAAACAGTGGATCTGATTTTCTAAAAACAGAAAATAAACTAAATTTACAAAAAACTAGGAAGAGATCCTCAAGATGAGGTCAATCTCTATCTTTTGGTCTTCAATCATTGGTTGAAAGTTGATGAAGTGTAGCCTAGCCTTCCAAGGCTCTTTGATCTGTTCCTCTGAAAGTGGAATTCAAATTTGATGATGTGTGCCAAAAATCCTGAAATTCTACCTTTTAAAATGAGGCCAAAATGTGTTTGAACAACCTCTCTCTGATCTTATCTCACAAAAGTAGCATTTAAATCTGACTTGATAATTCACCACCTATCTATTCCAAGAGGTTTCATCTCTTTCTGGCTCGAAAATTTCTGATCTGGGCGAAATTTTGAGTATTCTAGTCATTACAGGCTTTCACCAGCTAATTTACCCAAAAAATCGCTCCTTATCTGGTGAAAGGCGGAGCTTTCACCAGCTAACTAGTTATAATTATGCCTTCTGCGCTGGTGAAAGCGCAGATTTTTTCAAAATCAAATTTCTCAGTCATGGAAAGTCCGTTTTGCATGCTTAAATAGTCGATCGACATCTACAAATCCTAATATTTCCAATGGTGCTTTCAAATCTGCATTTGGAGCCCGGGAAGCTATTAAAATTTTCCCTACAAGATTAGGCATCGTTCTTTCAAAAATGCCAGTGCGTTTTTTTATCGCTAACAGATATGGCTTGAGATATGCTTCCAGTGTAGACTTGAGCTTGTAGGGATATGCCAATGCAGAATGGGCAAGAAGCACAGTGGACCGAAAGAGCACATCTGGTTGTTGTTTTACCTTGGGGTCTGCCATGGTTTCCTGGTGCAGCAGGAAATAGAGCTTTGTGGCCTTGAGTACCGCAGAAGAAGAGTATATGGCATTGAGTATGGCAGTCCGCAAAGCAGTGTGGCTTCACAAGCTCCTGACAGATTTATTTGATCGTGAGATGGATCCTACCATTATTCATTGTGATAACCAGAGTTGTGTGAAGCTCTATGAGAACCTTGTGTTTCACGATAGATCAAAACACATTGAGATAAAATATCATTATATCAGAGACATGGTGCAGAGGAAAGCAATACACGTGCAATACCTTCCTACACATGAGCAAATTGCATATATCTTCACCAAACTGTTTGCCAAGATGAAGTTCGAGTACTTCCATGAGAGACTTGTCCTAGTAGAGAATGCCTCCCTAGTTGAGAGGGAGTGTTGATGATTACAACTGTGTGAGACATCCTCCAGGACACAGACTGAGTGAGTCGGCCTGTGAGAGAGCCCATGAGATGGGTGTATCGTTCCTCTTTGAGACGGAGATGGAACGTTGTGTCCCCTTGTATGGGGAAGATGCCCATGAGATGGGTGTGTCATTTCTCTTTGAGACAGAGAGGGAACGTTATGTGCCCTTGTGTAGGGAAGATGCCCATGAGATGGGTGTGTCGTTTGAGATGAAATGATGTGTACCCCTATGAGGGGTGAAGGAGCCCATGTGATGGGTTTAATGTTATCCTCTATGTAGAGAGTTGAGACAATGTGGTACTCCATATGATTCTCCTGTGAGACTCAGTGAGATAGAGATCTGATGAGTAGGACGTCCCTATGGCTGAGCACAGGTGGACGTGATCCTAGTGGCTGAGTACTAGTGAGTGTGTGTTTAGATGATTCTCCTGTGAGGCTCAGTGAGATAGAGATTTGTTGATTTGAACGTCCATGTGGCTGAGCATAGATGGGTGTGCCCCTAGTGGCTGAGCACTAGTGGGTGTGTGAGATCCCTTGCTATATTGTCTAAGAGTTAGATTTAAATGTAACCCTAATTGTGATTTAAAGGGTACATGTCAGCCCCACCATAAAGTCAAATATAATTAATGTAAAAGATAATTAATATGGTAATTATTAATTATATTCTGAGATATTGAGATCGGCCCTGTTGTGCCAATAGACATCACTTTTGATGTGTCTAGTCTAATATAAATAAAGGTGATTTGTCTATTGAGGAAACACAACACACATGTGATTTTGGAAATTTTAGCAAGTACATATTCTAGGGCTTAAGTGCACACCTCTCTTGGACACTAGCCTTCTTGGTTTTTGAGATCACCCTTTTGTGTGCTAGGTCTATGGTGTGGGAGGTCTTTCTCTTGAAAATATAGCAAAGTATTGTTGGGTTTTCTTCCCTTGTTGAGAAGGGTTTCCCAAGATATTTCTTGTGTTCTTATGCATGATATTTATTCTTGTGATCTTGATTATTGCAAAAATTGTTAATGATGTAGCTGCATTTATGGTTCAAGTAAATGCTAAAATTATTAATAGTGTCGCTGCATTCCTTCCTCCACTATTCATTTTTCTTTTGTTAGTTTACTTTTCACTACCTAAAGATTTTAAAATTTATTTTAAAATACCTTCCTTTAAAAATTGATGTTTTGTGTTTTCCAAATTGTTCTCATTATTTCACCACCCACTTCTCTAAAGATTCTCTTTTTATGGGCAGAATTACTTTAGTCATGTAATGGCATGGTTATTAATTACGTATTTACATATTTATCATTGAAAACTTTGAGTCACGGGTGATGGAGTATTTAACAAGAGACTTGACAAGAAATTGTTAGATTAATAAATTTGATTGATTATTTATCTATAATTTTAAAGTCCCAAGTAATTTTTTAACTATGTTGAGTTCATTTTTATATTCAGAAATTAAATTCGAAAAAAAATAAATTCCTGTACTTTATTTACCTAATTCTAATTCTAACTTAAAAAATCCCATTTCATATAACAACTAATAACATCCTTTTCTTTTGTTAGATAGACCAAGCCGTTCAAACACATTAAATTACGAGCGGTGGATATGCGCTAGGAATTTTTTTTTAACGTGACAAAGTAAAGCTACCAATGAAAGAAAAAGATAAAGGGACCACCGGAAGATGGAATCTTTACGTTACGTTGTATTCCTATTGGACCCCAGCTTTCACCAATAACGATCGTATACCCGCTGGCCCCTCATGTTGTACGGGTTCTTCCATCGTGAGCCCACCCGCTGGTCCTCATTGCCACGTTGTTTCGGACACGAGATATGGGGTGGAATTTGATGGCTAAATTATCCGTCACCGTCACGAGGCAATTCAATCGTCAAATATGGCCGATACTTCAACTACAAAAAATTGTAAACGATTAACAATTTGATTGTAAACGTTAAAATTGATGGGTGGCATTAATTCTTACTCTCAACATGATATGATTGTGATGATTGTTAAAAAGATGATATAGATTTCAGTTTGGTCTTTGATTTAGTTTTCAGTTTCAGTTTGGGAAGGACCAATATATCAAAATACCTATAACTTCCACAACTAATTTCTTAGTGGATAACCCCTCTACCTCAACTAATTATCCATACTACTACATGTATTTATCAATCATCGTGGTACTGGTACTGATGTTAAAAACAGCTTCCCTAGCCATCTTTACCGTGACCTTCATGCACATGGATTGCAACCTTTCCTCGACAAGGAAGAATTGCAGGCTGGAGAGTACATAGATCCTCAAATTGAAGGCGCCTATGTCCATATAACCATTTTCTACCCTGATGCAGACTCAAGAAAATGTCTGGGGATACTATAATACCTGGTTTTTATAACGTGAAGCCTTCTGAGGTTAGATGGGCCAACAAAGATGGACGGTATGGTCAAGTCCTTAGTGATCATGAACGGAAAGTCAGATACGACCTTCAAAGACTTCAAAAATGGAGAAAATCCCTGGAATACGTTTCTTACAGAGTCAGTTTTGAACTCGAGACCTACAATGGATTGGAACTCTGAACTCTCCCTGTCCACATTATTAATCTAACTCGTATTGATATACATCTAATGTTTTGTTTGTTTTGTAGTTAATTTTACAATAACGAGGGGGTTTTGTTTGGTTTTTTGCCAATTTCCAGTGACGAAGTGAAGCTGTTGGAGAAGGTCGTGGGATGCGTGCTTAAAAACCGCATAAAGACGGCTTTGTATGTGGCTACTTATCCAACTGGTCTCCAATTAAAAGTAGAAGATTTTGAAAACAGGGTGCTACTACAACAGCAGAATGGCAAGGCTCGGGTTCTGGGGATTGTTGGCTTGGGCGGAGCGGGTAAGACAACGCTATCCAAAGAACTCTTCAACCGGAAGAGTTGCGATTTCAACAAATCCTCTTTCTTATTTGATGTCAGAGAGACTGCACGTCTAAGCTATTTAAATTCGTTGCAGAGAAAACTTCTTAAGGATTTGACTCACAGGACTGAGCAAATAGACAGCATTGCAAAAGGCATAGAAATACTGAGAAGGTATCTTTCATATTTACGTGTACTAGTAGTTATAGATGATGTAGATGATGCAAATCAGTTACATGCATTTTTTCCAATAAAGGATGTCCTGCATTCGGATAGCTCGATTTTGGTTACATCTCGCTACAAGGATGTCCTCACACTCTCGCAGAGTCATCAATCTATAAATTAACAAGTGGATTGCCTCTATTTTGAGTGTGTTTGGGGCACTTCTTTGTGGAAAGAATGAAAAATCTTATTGGGAAGGCCAACTGGATAAACCTCGCAGAATCAAACTTCCTAGTGAGATTCTGGAGAGGCTCAAGATAATATTCTTAGATATTGCATGTTATTTCATTGGAGAAGACAGGGATATGGCCGTACGAATATGGGACGGATCATGCTGGAATGGTTTAGTGGGCTTTCTAAATCTGCAGGACAAGTGCCTTGTAGAGGTGGACGGAAATACCATAAAAATGCACGATCACCTAAGAGACTTAGGAAGAGAAATTGCAAATCATGAAAAGCTCGTGGGTCAGCTTTGGCAACCAACCAAAGACATTCATGATTTGTGGCAGCAATCTTGTGTAAGTGCTTGAAGTTTTCAAACAACTTTTAAGTTTCTCTATTCAACACTAGCAGAAAGAGATCTTGTTGCTCTCTTTAATTTGTTTGTTGTTTGTTTTGTAACGAACAGTTAAGGCCGGACCTGCGGGGATTAGGACTGTTCCTTGCTTCATTGATTACGATGAGATCCCATAATCAAAAGAAGAATTGTCATGGTTTAAAAGTTGGTGTGATGAGGTGTTGGGAAACTGTCTCAGGAAGCTCAGGACTCATTATCGTTTTAGGAAGTTACAATTTGTTGCAACTCAAGATGGTCATCTAAAAAGTATATTGAAAAGAGTTTTACAAGTGGCGGGAAACAAATTGAAAACACTCTGGCAAGCATAATCTCAGGTTAAAGTTGGTTCTTTGTCACGGGGTCTCGAACGCGTTTGATGGATTTTATAGATGATATATTTATTTTCTTATAGTTGAAACATGAACGTTGCGTTTCAGGCACCTCTGGAGTTGCAGGAGTTAAATATTTGTGCTCCTCTTTCGGAGTTTCCAAAGTCCATTGAGAGGTTGAAGCACATCGAAAAGATTGTCCTTAAGAGGAGTAAACTCCGATCGTTACCAGAAGAATTATGTCATCTTCTGTCACTGAAATTATGTCATCTCCTAGGCGGCGCGACACGTATGGAGCCGATGCCAGATTCCTTTTGTTGCTTGACAAATCTCCAAGACCTCGATCTCTCCTGGTGCGAGAGTCTGTAAGAGCGGGAGTCTGTAAGCGCTTCTAGATTCCTTCAGGTATTTGACGAACCTCCAAGGTCTCGATCTCTCAGGTTGCGGGTATCTGCAAGTGCTTCCAGATTCCTTCGGTTGCTTGATGAACCTCCAAGGCCTCGGTCTCTCAGGGTGCAGGAGTCTGCAAGCACTTCCAGATTCCTTCGGGTCCTTGACGAACTTCCCAGGCCTGGGTCTCTCAGCATGCGGGAGTCTGCAATCACTTCCAGATTCCTTCGGAGCCTTGACAAACCTCTATCACCTCGGTCTCTCAGGGTGCGGGAGTCTACAAGCTCTTCCAGATTCTTTCGTGCACTTGACAAACCTCCGAGGCCTCGATCTCTCAGGTTGTGGGAGTCTGCAAGCACTTCCAAATTCCTTCCGGTGCTTGAAAAACCTCTGAGGGCTCAATCTCTCAGGGTACACGAGTCTACAAGAACTTGCATACTCCTTCGGGCTCTTAACAAACCTCCGACGGCTCGATCTTTCAAGGAGTGGGAATCTGTAAGTGCTTTCGCATTCATTCGGGCGCTTGACAAACCTCTGATGCCTCGATCTCTCAGGGTGCGGGAGTCTGCAAGCGCTTCCAGATTCCTTTGGGCGCTTGACAAACCTCCGAGGCCTCGATCTCTCAGGGTGCGGACTCTGCAAGCACCTCCAGATTCCTTCGGGGACTTGACAAATCTTGGGCGTCTCAATCTTTCAGGGTGCGGGAGTCTGCAAGCGCTTCCAGATTCCTTCGGGGGCTTGACAAAGATCCGAGGCGTCGATCTCTCTCGCTGCAAGAGTCTGCAAGCGCTTCCAGATTCCTTCGAGTGCTTGACAAACCTCTGAAACCTCTATCTCTCTAGGTGTGGGAGTCTGCAAGCACTTCCAGATTCCTTTCGGTGCTTGACAAACCTCCGATATATAGATATCTCAGGATGCGGGAGTGTGCAAGGGCTTCCAGTCCTTCCGGTGCTTGACAAACCTCCAAGAGCTTCAGGAATTTAATTCGACTTGTGCGCGGAACATGAATATTCGAATTAAACAACGTGTTGGTCCCGGCCATAAACATTTCATCATCATAAGTCGCAACGATCTGGTGGAGGTTGGAGAATAGCTACCGACATTTAGTATTTGTGTATCGTCCACCAAGTAAGGGTTTTGTAATGTAACAAAATTGTTAAATATATATGTGTAACCTCAATAGTGTGACTCTACACTACCAGTTGTACTTGCCAGCTTTACAATCGTTTCTTGATGTTCTTGATTTGTTTAAGCTTCTTTAGCTCATCTCTTTTCCCTTTTTCGAATGTACTCAATAATATATTCAATACAATTTGCGCTCTGTTCATTTTCTTGTTTCCCAATTCTATCTTCTTGTTCTCATTTTGTCATGGTATCAGAGCTTCAGACGTAAGCCTCTTAACATAGTCTGGAGAGCAACCCGATCCTAAGAAGCACAGAGCTTACACTGTCTACAAGAGCACAGGGACGCAAGTTTCTTCACAAATCTTGGAGAACAGTTCGTAGTGCGAAGTTCGCTCAAAAGATCGTTGCAGACAGCAAACGCGAAGAAGCAGAGCAACTGCAGAAGGACGTAGCATTTAAAAAATCTTGGAGAATAGTCTGCAGTCCACTAAAGGAGTGTGGAGACAACAGTTCGCTCAAAAGATCATTAGAAAAATCACAGCCCGTGGAGGCAGACCTGCGGAAGGAGAAACGAAGGACAGAAAAAAATTAAAGATCAGTGAGATTTTAAAGAATTCATGAAAGATTAACGAAATTCCTTCTTAAGAAGAAAGTCTTTGTAGATACAGCAAAAGAAAAGCTCAGCAGCCGTAAGATCGACCCTGCAAACAGATTTGAGCCATTAATCAAGTTGAGAAAGGACAAGGAGCGCACAGAAAAGGAGAACGTGTTTCAGTCGTCAGATCAAGGCGAGAGCAACAACAGACGTCAGATCAAGACGAGAACAACAACAGTCATCAGATCAAGAAAAGGTGCACAGGCTTTAACCGCCAATTTTTTTCAAAACAAGTCTTCCGAAGTTTTGAAGTCTGAAGCAGAACTAGCTCGTTGAATCCAGAAGGGACACGCGTCACGCAATCCCACACTTCATAGCTAGAGAATTTCGGAGAAGAGTTGGACTTCATCTGGACCGTCCATCGACGAAGACACGTGGACGAAGGATCTTCCACTTCGCTAGTTCGTGGTTCGAAGAGAACGCGGTGCAGTGTTGCCGAAACTCTCGAACGTCAAAATTCTGAAGAAGATCTTGGTCGTTCGTTTGATAAGGCCTAAGGATCGTTGGATCTACATCTCTACGGTTAGTTCGTCGCCTCGGCACTTCGCGAGTTTTATGATTAAGAGTGGTGAAAAATCCACGAAGCCCGAACTCTCGAAATAATTCTAAGTCGTCGATATCGACAAGTAATTGAGACCGTCGATCTCTTCCCTTGTTCGGAGATTCGCAAGTTCAGAAGATTGTGAGGTAAGAAAGGAATATCGCCCAGAGCCCCAAAGGCTCGAAGGCACAAAGTCCTGAAGTAATTGTGGACTTTTTGATCTCAAATCAACGAGGACCGTTGATCTTTGCAGCAATTCGGCTATTCGGCCATTCGACTATTCAGAGGAATTGAGACCTTCATCGTCGAAATGCCTGAAGCTCGAAAGCCCAAAGCACCTGGTTTTTAGCCCACGATCACATGAAAAGCTACACTTCAAAAAAAAAATTGGCTCTCGAGTAAACTCAGATAGCCAAAATTCCGCTATTAGAGGGGCTGCAGTTGCTAAAGAACAGAGCTATGAATCCATAGATCTTGTGCTCGGATAGTCAGATCCAGCCATATCGAAGCTAAAGAAGTGGTCTACCCCATGATTTTCGACCCGAAGTCACGCAGAGACATTCGCAAACATGGTTTTACGCGCAGGAAACAGGCTAGCACGCAAAACTTTAACCAATTTTTTGTTGTTTAATTTTTGTTTCTTCTTCAAAGATGGCCACCTCTAGCAATTTAGGACCAACTCAAGGACCGATTCTTCTTGGAAAGAATTATGAGCTTTGGTCTCTTCGAATGAGATCCTTTTTACAAGCAAAAGAGTGTTGGGATCCAGTGGATCTTGGATATGTGGAACCAAATCCAACAAACCTTGCTGCCATGACCAACCAACAAAGAACTACTCAGGAAACACAAAGGAACAGAGAGAATAAGGCAAAATTATGGATTCAAAACTCAGTGGATGACTCAATTTTCTCAAAAATCACAGGCGTAGTTACTTCTAAACAGGCTTGGGACATCCTTTAATCAGCCTACCAAGGAAATGACAGGGTCAAAACAATCAAATTGCAGACCTTGAGGACACATTTCGAGACTTGAAAAATGACAAAATTTGAAAACACTGATCAATTTATGACCAGAGTCATGGGAATTGTAAACCAGATCAGATTGACTGGTGAAGTCATACCTAATCAACGAATTGTTGAGAAAGTCCTCAGAAGTTTACCAAAGAAATTTGAAATGGTTGTTACAGCTATCCTTGATTCTAAGGATCTATCAAATTTTTCAATGGAAGAATTAATGGGATCTTTATTGAAACATGAGACCAGATTACATCTTGAAGATGAGTCAACAGCCAATTCCTTCAAGACTCAATTCTCCTTTAGCAGAGGGAGAGGCAGAGGTCACCGAGGAAGAGGGAGAAGTCCAAGTAACCATCACTCAAGTGAAGTTCACAGACAACATAACCAAAATCAGAACTTCCAGCCTCAGAGAGGCAGAGGGAGAAGATCAAATGACAAATCCAGCATACAATGTTATTACTGTAAGAAGTTTGGGCACTATGAATCTGAATGTCGGAATAAGCAAGTAGATTAGCTCTCAGGCAGAGCACATGTCTCAAATCATGAAGGAGAAACCTCAGATGGTATGTTTCTCTCATGCCACAAGACTGAAGAACAACATAAAGATCTTTGGTTGCAGGATAGTGGATGCAACAATCAAATGACAGGTAACAAAGATTTACTCTCATGCATTGATTCTTCAATTCCATCTGATATTACACTTGGAAATGATTCTTTAGTCAAAATTCAAGGAAAAGGAACTGTCCCTATTCTTACTAAACAAAATGTAAAGAAAGACATACACAATGTCTATCATGTTCCAGATCTGCCAGATAATCTGTTAAGTGTAGGATAACTAATTGAACATGGCTATAAGGTAATTTTTGAAGGAGCATCTTGTAGGATATATGATAAAACCCCCAACGGAAAATTGATTTCTGAAATCCACATGACTAGGAATAGAATGTTTCCCCTGACCCTCAGAATTGCAAATCAGATCCATTCATATTCACAAAGTGCATCCACCCCCAATGAAAATATGGTTTGGCATACAAAATTTGGACACCTACCTTTTTAGAGTCTAAGTCTTCTACAGAAGCACTCCATGGTCAAAGGTCTACCTATTTTCAAAGAGCAAAATCCTCCATGTAAGTCTTGCATACTTGGAAAACATAAGAGAACTAGTTTTCCACAGTCCTACACTCAATCCAAACAACACCTAGAACTAGTTCACACTGACCTATGTGGACCAATGCAAACAAAGTCAATAGGTGGTAGCTTTTATTTTCTAAGTTTATTGATGACTTTAGCGGGAAAATTTGGATCTATTTTCTCAGACACAAGTCTGAAACTTTTGCAAAATTCAAAGAATTCAAAGTTGAAGCTGAAAAATAAAGTGGCAAATATGTAAAAGCTATTAGATCAGATGGAGGAGGAGAATACAACTCCAAAGAATTTGCAAATTTCTACAAATCACAAGGCATCATCATGCAAACTACAACCTGGTATACTCCCCAATAGAATGGAGTGGTTGAAAGGAAAAATCAGACAATCATGAACATGGCAAGAAGTCTTCTCAAAGACAAATGTATGTAAAATACATTTTGGGTTGAAGCAGTATCATGCTCAACTTATCTCCTGAATCGATCTCCAACCAACAATCTCAAGATGAAGGTCCCTCAAACAGCATGGAGTGGAACAAAGCTAAATGTTGCTCATCTAAGGACATTTGGATGCATAGCATACACTCACATACTTTCTGAATTAAGGAAGAAACTTGATGATAGAAGTGAGAAATGCATCTTTACTGGCTATAGTGAAACATCCAAAGCCTATAGACTCTACAATCCAATTTCAAAGAAACTAATTCTCAATAGAGATGTAAAATTTATTGAAAATCAGTTCTGGAACGAGTCTAAAAATCATCCAATGGACAATCAAGATCCATTGTTGTCACATCCTGAAGACACGAAGAATTCAGGACAACAAACGCATCAGCCTGCTCTTCCAAGACTGCAAGTACAAGGACAATCTGAAAGTTCTCAGGATAACTCAACTTCAAGCAGAAACTCTTCCTCTGAACTTCCAAATCAGAGGACTCGAAATTTGAGAGAAATCCATCAGCAGTTGGATGACATTGATCATCACAATATTTTTTCATTAATGTCATGTCAACCCACATATTTTAAAGAGGCAGCTAAGGAGCCACATTGGGTTCAAACCATGAACCAAGAGATTGACTCCATTGAGAAGAACAAGACATGGGATCTTGTTGATCTGCCCAGGCACAAGAAAATTATTGGTGTCAAGTGGGTTTACAAAACTAAACTTAATGAAAAGGGGCAGATTGAAAAGCACAAGGCAATACTTGTTGCCAAAGGATTCTCACAACAACCAAGTACTGATTATGGTGAAACTTTTTCTCCAGTAGAAAGATTGGACACTGTAAGGACTCTCTTAGCCATATCAGCTCAACACAAATGGCAAGTATACCAGATGGATGTCAAGTCAACTTTCCTAAATGGCGTCTTAGAAGAAGAGGTTTATGTGGATCAACCACTTGGATTTGAAGTCAAAGAGCAACCAACCAAAGTATATCGGTTGAAGAAAGCCTTGTATGGATTAAAGCAAGATCCAAGAGCTTGTTACAACAGAATTGACACTTGATCAAAAGTGGTTTCAGCAGAAGACAAAATGATCCAACTCTCTACACCAAAACTGATCAGCATGGTGAAATTTTGATTGTTTGTTTATATGTTGATGACATGATATATACTGGAAATATTGAGTTGAGCAATTTTAAACATGCCATGCAATCTGAGTTTGAGATGACAGATCTTGGCATAATGAAATATTTTTTGGGAATTGAGGTTGACCAATCAACCAAAGGCATTTTTGTTTATCAGCAAAATTATGCAGCAGACATCATCAAAATATTCTGCATGGAAGACTGCAATCCAGTAGAAACTCCTATACCCCTAGGCACAAAATTGAGCAAGAAAGATGAAGGCCCTACAGTGGACCCTACCCTGTACAAAATTTTAGTAGGTAGTTTGTTGTATCTTATATAAACTAGGTCTGATATTATGTATGCAACCAGCCTTGTTTCCAGGTTTATGGAATTCCCCAAAGATTCTCACTAGAAGATGGAAAAAAGAATTATGATATATGTTGCATGCACTCTCAATTTTGGCTTATGGTACACTCAGTCTGAGGATGATCATCTCTCTGGTTACACAGACAGTGATCTTGCAGGCATCCTAGATGACAAGAAAAGCACCTCAGGACATGCTTTTCACCTGGGCACGAACCTGATTTCTTAGGCATCAAAGAAGCAGTCCATAGTCTCAATATCTTCTGCAGAGGTAGAGTATGTCGTTGGTACCTCAGCTTCATTTCAAGTTGTTTCGCTGAGAAGAATATTGAATGATATGTCACATATACAGAAAATGAGCCAACTCTTATCTTCTATGACAACACCTCAGCAATTGCTCTATCCAACAATCATGTGTTTCACAAGAAAATCAAGCATATTGACACTCATTTTCACTTCATACACAAGCTAGTTAATAATGGTGACATTACACGTCAATTATGTGGCTCATGAGATCAACTCACAGATATTTTTACAAAGCCACTAGGAAAATCCATTTTTGATTTCCAGAGACAACACTTGGGCATTATCAGTGTTGATGTTTGTAACTATTGAGTTTAAGAGGGAGTGTTAAATATATATGTAACCTCAATAGTCTGATTGTACACTACCAGTTGTCCTGGCGAGATGTACAATTGTTTCTTGATGTTCTTGATTTGCTTGAGCCTATTTATCTCAACTCTTTTCCCTTTTCCAAATGTACTCAATAATATACTCAATACAATTTGCGCTCTGCT
>JZKD02S1679917.1:74676-86812 GCA_000966675.3 Picea glauca | reverse complement strand
TAGGGGCTCCTTCCAATCTTTTAACGAATTGAGGGTCATATTGAACTTGATTTTGAGCATTTTTGCAATTACATTAGCTACCACACAAAATGGAGCTTTAACTTGGGAGGAGGATGGCAGGGGATAAAAAAGGGAAGTGATCAATTAGTACTCTCCCTAGTGGTGGCACCCCTTGCAAGGATAAAGGAAAAAAGTAACAAATTTGGTTTTTTTGAATGTTAAATTTATTCTTTATATCTAAATTATTTTAGAATGTTACATTATTTTTTATATTCTTTATTGATTTTACACAAAATCCACACATACTAAAAATATTCTCAATATAATGTTGAAAATGAAATGATATGAAGTTGAAGTTGAGATAGTTATATAATTATGATTAAGATATGAATATGTATTAATTTAGCTTACACAAACTAACAAGTTACAATAACAACCACCTAATTATAGTTTGAGATGTGAAAATAGAAATGCAAATGTGCTCATTTAGATTTCCCAAATTAACGAGTTACAAATATTATAAACGACTGACTGACTTGTTCAGTGAACATCTCTTGTCTATACACATAGGCACTAAAGCTACTAAATTACTATCAAATTAAATTTGGTTAAAATTACCAATCTCCAACAACATTGAGCATAGAATATCATTTTGGTCTGACCAAAGTTAATTTGTATTTACTTTTTCAAGAATATTTATATGCTTAGCAATCATGGCTTAAGTATAACAGTATCCCCACACTAAGGAAATTTCATGGGTTATCTCCACAACAAAGTTGACACTTAGGTTCAAACTTCAACATGGATACATCATGCATGATTATATAGGAGGGAGTTGACAATTTGTTGTTGGGGCAAAAATATTGATGGTATTGAAACTAAATAGCCCACCAGTACCAACAATATTTTATGTACACAGCTTTTGCAAACAACCCACCAATACCAATAATATTTTATGTACACAACTTTTGCAAACAACCCACCAATACCAATAATATTTTATGTACACAACTTTTACAAATTAGTTCAGAGAAAAGAAGATGATCTGAGGATGAGCAACAGTGACCTTGAAGCTTGCACTGCAATGCAAGATATTGACAACAATGGTAAGGAATGAACAAAAAAGAACAAAATTAAATAATGGTGGTATGCTTCTCTACATGTACAAGCTTACCAGATTTATTTATCTACTTTTACAACTGTGGCATTGAACTTGTCAATAGCAGTCTTGGTGAAGATAATAATGACTCCTTAAAATTTATGATGGGTATGTAAAGTATTTTATTTTGATTTCATGTTTATCTCAAAACTTGATGTAATAATGACTACTACAATGATTTGCATGTTCTTTGTTTAAAACCATTCAATTGATCACCAATCGTTACAGCTATATTAGAAACAGAATGTAGCACGTTAATTAGCACCAATTTATAAAGAAAGGATGATCTTACATATTAATTTTGTATTTTCAGTGTTTTGTTTTACAAGCACCATAAAACACCATAAATCTAATACTAGAAATCCTGGATATTAGAAATCCCATTAAGTTTATGTTTTTTCTCTTTCCTTCAACAAAGTTAATGGTTTTCTTTGGTTTCTAGGCCAGTAATCCAACAAAATGAAAAAACATTCTTGCAAAAGCGAATTTTCAAAACACCATCAACCACTGCTAGCAATATGACTAATAACAGAGATCCCGAATACCCCCCAATATCTCATCAAGTTTAAGTTTTTGCCAATCCCATAGATCGATATGGTCCAACCTCATAGTAAAAGGGAAAAAATTGCATAAACGTGATTCTTTCCTGCACCAAAGCTAATGATTTCCCTCTGTTTGTAGGCCAGTAATCCAGCAAAATGAAAAAACATTCATGAAAAAACGTTTACATTATTGAGGCTCAATACTAAAGACTAAGCCTTCAAACAAGATAACATGATAGGGATCAGTATTTACCCAAAATTTCCTATCACCCGGGTTGTGACATAGATTTTCTCAGATCCAAGGAGTTTGGCCAGCCCAAAATCTGAAACCTTTGCATTCCATTGCTTATCGAGGAGAATGTTGCTAGATTTTATGTCTATATGAACAACCTTGGGCTCCAACCCTTCATGTAAATATGCTAACCTGTACACATCCATGATTCTAAATCAGTAACAACAGCATGTATCTAGAATGTTTGTATTATGGGCTTATGCATCAATCAAAGCTGATAAATTTATATGTTCAGATGAATTACCCTTTGGCAGTTCCAAGAATAATTATCATTCGGGTTCCCCATGTGAGGCGACTGACAGACCCTACATCTCCATGAAGCCACTATTCCAGGTTTCCATTGTCAACGAACTCGTACACCGACATCCTAGTTATCAATCATCAAAACCCATTCGCTACATTATCAGATAATTTTATAAGCAATGGATTTCCATGATCAATATCATACCCAACAAATAGATAGATCCATCCAGATATGACAATACCTGCCTGCACCCTCAGCACAATACCCAAGAAAATGAACAATATTTTTGTTATTGAATCACCCAATGGAATCATTCTAAAATATCTATTCAAATAAGGTATGTACCCAGATTAACATTGAAGATATTTATTGATTAAGGATGGCAATCGGATTTTGACTTTACCCTTCTCCCAAATTTATTGCAGTGATTATCTCAACAATTACCTCAATAAAACAGAGATGATCTATTATATGTATTGTTTATTTCGTAATATAAAAAAATTATAAAAACAATCTCAAAGTGTCAGCGTTTCATGGAAACCTTCACATGAGACCTAGCTAAAACATACACAAACAAAGCTTATCAAGAAAAGGATGAGAGATACAATATGAAGAATGAGAATCAATGTATATTATCATCTATTCAATGAGTGAGTGATGTTCACTCATATAGGCAATGGTATCCTATAATTAGGAATGCATGCATAATAGTGATGGTATAAAATTAGAAAGTCTAAAATAGAACTAGTCAGTTAACTCCCATTGAACTAGTGTGCCAAAAATAGAAATTTCTCCAACACCCCCCCTTGAACATCACTATGGAGTAAAAAATGAGTCCCCACTACTAGTCCATATTAGGTACTCATGTACAATGCAACTAATGAACATTGAATAAAAATGAGGAAAGAGGGAAAATCGCGTGGGAACAAACCCCCCCTCAAAAGACAATGCATCCAAAGAAGAAAAAGGCAGTTGTTGGGAAACTATGTTCTTCACTGCAAGATGATCATGTAGCGTCTGAAACTTATTTTCAGTGAAGGTCTTGGTGAACATGTTGATAGTCTGTTCAGAGGAAGGGAAGAACTGCAAATCAATGATCATGTCATGTACTAAATCTATGATGAAATGCATGTGGAACTCAATGTGTTTGGTTCGTTATCATTGTACTGGATCTTTGCAAAATTTCAATGTACTCTGATTGCCACACCATATGATAGTCGGACAGTGAAACTGGATACCAAGATCGGTAAGGAATTGTTGAAGCCAAAGTGTCTAAATGACACAGTTGACTACTCCTTTGTACTCGGCCTCTGCGGAAGATAAATCTATGGTTGATTGCTTCTTACTTGACCAGCAAATTGGGCCTGACCCCAAACTGAGAGTGTACCCGGACGTGGACTTGTTATATGTGCTATCACCAGCCCAATCTGAATCTATGAAGCCTATGAGATATAATGCATAACCAGTTGCATAGTGAATCCCATAACTCATGGTGCCCTGAACATATCTGAGGATGTGCTTGGAAGCCTTCCAGTGTAGATCATGGGGTTCTTGCATGTATCTGGAAACTGCTCCTACCGCATATGAGATATTTGGATGGGTGTGGGTGAGATATAGAAGACTCCCCACCAATTGTCGATACAAAGTGTTGTCCACTAATGGTGTACCCCCGCCATCCTCAAGTCTGATCCCAGATAAGAAGGGTGTAGGTGTAGACTTACAATCTGTCATGTGGAATCTATCCAGAATATCCCTGACATACTTAGCCTGAGAAAGTTTGATGTTGGAAGCATCATAATTGATCTCAAGACCAAGAAAAAGTTGTATTGGACCCATGTTCGTCATAGAGAACTCGTCATGCAAAATATCTTTGACCAAAGCAATGACTGATGCAAAGCTACCAGTGATCAAAAGATCATCAACATAGAGTACTAAAATCATCACAGAGTCAGTAGTCCTCATCATGTACACATTGGAATCATATTTACATCTAACAAATTCATGTGAAAGTAAGTAAGAATCCATCTTTGCATACCATGCTCTAGGTGCCTGCTTGAGGCCAAAGAGAGACTTCTTCAATCTGCATATTAAAGATGAGTTATGAATGAACCCTTGTGGTTGCTCCATGTAGATCTCCTTTGAAAGGTCACCATGAAGAAAATAATTCTTCACATCCAACTGGTGAACTTCCCATCCTATGACTGTTGCAATGGCTAGAGCCAAGTGAATGGAGTCCATCTTTGCTACAGGGGAAAAGGTCTCATCATAATCTATCCCATGAAATGGTTGAAATCCCTTTGCAACTAATCTGGCCTTGTACCTTCTCACCTGACCATCTGCTGCTCTCTTGGTCCCGTAGACCCATTTTCATATGAAAATTTTCCTCCCTGGTGGAAGTGGAACCAGATCCCAAATTCGATTCTCTGGGAGAGATTCATGCTCCTCCTGCATGGTTTCTTCCCATAGTGGATTGCCAACATCCTCACTATAGGTATGTGGATCAGAATATTGAACCATATAGAAATGCATGGGGATAGTTGGTTCAAAAGTTGAAAGTACATGAGAAGGATCCACATGCTGAGATCGAGTCCTGCTCGAATCCAATGGATCCCCTGCAAGGTTGCCTATTTCCTGAAGTGTGGACTATGCCCACTTGGGAATTTGTTGAAGCTCTGATGTTGGCTCCTCATTTGGCTATACCACTTGCTCATCTGTATGTACAGAATCCTCTAAATCTGTGTCTGAATATGTAGCATATGAGTGTGTGGAATCATCATCTCTGATGTCTGGAACTGGTGGAAGCACAAGAGTCTTTGCATGTTGCACTGGAGGTCCATGCAAAGGACTCTCCTCAAACTGAACACTACACTCAATGATGAGTTGATCTATAGAGGGATCAATCAATCTATACCCCTTCACATCATCTGGATATCCCACAAAGATGCTAGTTTTTCTCTGTGGATCTAAGGCTTTCCTCTTTTCAGAAGGAATATGGGCCCGTGCTCTAGATCCAAAGATGCGGAAGTGTGTGACATATGGTTTGTCACTTGTCCAAACCTCAAATGGTGTCCTATCCTCAACAAATCTGTGAGGTGATCTATTATGTATGTAAGAAGGAGAGTTAAGTGCCTCAACCCAAATCTTGGAAGGAAGTGATCTTGCATGCAACATGCAACTGGTCATCTCCTTAGAGACAAGTTCTTCCTTTCAACAACTCCATTCTGTTGTGGAGTGTATGTAACTGTGTGTTGCAACTGGATACCAACTTCATGACAAATATTTGAACATCTTTGTTGATATACTTCCCCCCACTATCTGTATTGAGGATTTTGAATTTATTCCCAGTTTGTGTCTCCACTAGAGCTTTTAAGTCTTTTAGATGCTCGAAAACTTTATACTTTTGTCTTAGAAAATAAACCCAAGTATAGCATGAGTAATCGTCAATCAATGAAAGAACATACCTTGCTTTGATTATGGATGGATGTGGAAATGGACCCATGAGATCACTGTGAACAAGATCCAAGGAAGATGAGGCTCTCCTTGCCTTCCCCTTTTCAAACTTCTCTTCAGGATGCTTGCCAAGAATGCATCCTTCACAAACCCCTTTAGAAAAGTGAATTTTTGGAAAGCCTTTGACCATTCCTAGCTTGGAAAGTCACTGCATGTACCTAAAGTTTAAATGACCAAATCTCTCATGCCATACTCTACTACTATCATTAGCATGTGTAAGTAGCAAAGATGAGTCATAGTCAGTAAACTTAGTGAACTTATACAACCATGATTTGTGATCTACCTCACAAACTGCAATAATGGAACTGCCATTCATGTCAAGTACAGTAATTGAATCTGATGTAAATTCAACCCTTTTACCTATTTGAGTGATCTGATAAACTAAGAGCAGATTTATAGAAAGCTTTGGAACATGTAAAACATTCTCAAAACTTCCATTAGGGAGTTCCACTCTTCCCTCTCCTGCAACTGATATTGGAGTATCATCCCCCATGAGAATATGAGGTCTAGAGCATGAACTCAAAGAAGTAAAAACTTCCTCTTTAGTTTCCATATGATGTGATGTGCCAGAATCTATAATCCATGAATCAGATGATGAATTAATTGAAACAAGAGTATGATGATTACCTTTATTAGGAGCATGATCTTCTTCCTTCTGCTTCTTTACTCCCTCTGAAATGAATTTTCCAAGGTTGTTCTGTTGAAGTGCATGTGCCATAAGATCGATTTGTTTCTTCATGTATGTGGATTATTCATGATTCAGTTTCTTGTAGTAAGTGCACTGCTTTCCCTTCTTCTTCTTCTTGGAATCCGAAGAGTCTTTGGAACCTAAAGAATCGTTAAAGGGTTTGGAATATCCCTCCTTCTCATTTTGTTTCTCCTTCTCGTTCTGTTTGGATGATTATTTTCCATCATGCATGGTGAGTGCATGTGCTTTGGGATCCTTGATGAGGCCCATATGTATGAGTTTTGTCTTCTCTTGTGTGAGAGACTCAATGAACTGAGCCATCGTAGGTGTTAGCACTAAGAATAACCCTCAGAATGCTAGAGGACAAGCCCAATACCCATTAAAAATTTTATGAGATAAGTCTTAAACGTGGTTTCAAATGGATAGAACTCAGTTCAGCAATGTCAAAACACAGGAAATTCTAGATGAAGTGCATAAAAAAAATAGGTATTTTTTTAACTTAGGTCATCGTTTTGAGGATTAGTGTGGATAGGAGGAAGACTTAGTAAGAAAATGAAGTGAATCTACCACTGGCTTCATGATATGCCAGTAGATAAAGAAGAGAAATGCTTCAGATACAAGAACTTATTAAATCCAAGAAAACAAAACTCTGATAAATCTATAACAGTATAACAATCAAACATCCATTGTCATACATATACAAAACATCATTTGAATCCTTCAATGACAGTAAAATTTCAGAGTGAGAGAGATTAACATGGAAAAAAGAAAACTAACTTCCATTAAACAAGATTTCATCAGATCTGATACATCAAAACTAGAGTAGGCTCTGTTTCATTAACATCACTAAAAAGGTATTTTACATCAACCATTTGAGCCTTGAAAATTAAATCAATTTTAAAAGGGTGGATCAACAAGGAAGAGCAAGAAACGTAGAGGGAAACAAATTGTCAGCAGAAACATTACATTGGGCATGGAGTCAACACATCCTACAGATCAAAGGCACTCAAGCTCATACCAAAACAAAAGGGATATAATTTATGGATGGAGGTATAATAAAGATAACAAAAAGAAGAATATCATCAAGCAAGGATCCTCTCTGCAAAAATGACTTAAAGATAACTAGAATAGAGATCATGAAAGGAGGCAATTACTACAAATCATTTGTGGTCATGAATCTCATGCCTCATGAACAACCATTGATCTTCAATGCCTGCAATTCCATTCAAGAAATATGACAAGATAAAATGATAACAAATAACACAAAGTCTAATAATAAACTCTCATGAATCTCTAATGGCATAAATGTTAATTACAATAGGCCCTCAGGCTTACAATTGAGCAACTAAACTACTCCTCTAGCTCTCTCCTCTCTTGGATCATGAATCCAACCTCTCTCCAAGAGATCCCTCCTATATTCAATAGAAAATAGTATCCCAATATCCTTATGAGGTCGAATACCATCTCTTTCATTGGATTCTAAGCCTTGGAGATAGGTGGCAACAGTCAAAGAGACAAAAATCCAACAAACTGCTAATTTTCAAGAAATTGTTGGAAGTCATTAATAAATTGTTTCCACCTCACTGCATGAGGTCTTTAATGGAGATAAAACTTAGGTGCAGGTGTCCCTTGACATCTATCTAATCCATGATAATCCATTCTAACCCTCCTTGATAAGTGGAAAACTCCCAACAAGGTGAATATCGAATCAGCTATGCAAAACAAAGAAATTGCAGCACATTTCACAACGCACTAGTGTTTTAATTGTTTCTCTCAAATTACAAGTTGGGTCAGGCTGAAATTGGGTCAGCAAGTCAACAGGGATATCATCTTCCTCCACAAAAAATTTCAGAGAAACCCACTTCGTCTTTTTAGTTGTATGATCAAATTTGTAACAGTAATCGCTACAGGAAATTTCGTAGCGCCCTCCTATAAAACTGCTCTGCAGATTCCATAGCACCTTTTCTGTGTCTGGCTAGGTGATTTCGTAGCGCCTTTTCTGTGTCTGGCTAGGCGATTCTATAGTGTCTTTGGTAGAACAACTACAAAAAAAACTGTGTATACAATTATGTAGCGCCAAGAGTTACGAAATCTCTATGTTTTTCTGTGTGATGCAACAAGTCTTCAAAAACACAAAAAATATTAGTTGATGGATTATGAGATTGTAGATGCCTCCAATAGGTGCAATTATAATATTTCCTTAACACTTCAAGTTTTCAAAAACTAATCACCATAAAAAATGGATCATCATAATCTCCAATTTCCCTTTGCCAGCCAATCTACAGCAGATTCCGGAGCGCCTGTCCGAACTAAGAGTAGAATTCAAATCTTGGATAAAACAGTTAGATAGCTTTAATGAAAAAATCTCAATTATTTCCTTTTAAAACATGGATGCTGAAAATAATGAGATTGAATAACACCAGCTTCATAAATGCAATAATGCTAATAGGGAATATTGACTTCAAGATGCACTACGAAATATCCTGATTCATCGGTGCTACAAAATGACCAAATTTGCTAGTGCAATTTTTTGTGCTAACAGTAGGCATTTTCCAATTTGATCCAAAAAGACATGTACTAGAATGGAAATTGGAGACATATATAGTGTATTCTGATCCTAGCTTGTCCAATATTGTTAGAATAAGTTCTTTCTCTTGTGTAGACTTGTCAATACCACATTCACCCAAGCTCAATAGCAAAGATTTAAATTTAGTAAAAAAATCTTTGTATATTATCAAAACTTTTAGGGTCTAAAGTATTCAACTCTACCTCAAGCATATGACCGTGCATCTTATCCTGCTTTCCAAAGAGTCCTTACAAGGTGGTCCAGATCTAGTTTGGAGTCTTACATGAGGCAACATGAAACCATAAATCAATGGAGATTAACTCAAGAAGTAGTCATGTTGCCTCATCCTTACGATTCGCCCATCTGGTCTTATCAAGCGTTGATGTAGGCTTTGTTTCTGTCGCCATCGTCAAATTATACAATCATTTTCTTTTGAGTTGGAATGCGGCCTTCGGCTTCCATTCAAAATAGTTGTACGGTGAGTATTATCACCAGACTTGATTGAAGAAGTCACATCGCCTCCATCCCTACTATTGATTCTGAAAAGATCCTGAAAACCCAGGTCGTGGATTTTGATATATGACTAACGGTGTTATGGCAGCTATAGATATGATAAAAATAGATATATCTCCTAAAATATGATGTGGGTTTTGGAGATGTTTGGTGAGCATGAGGATCCCTATGTTATATGTCTCTGGTCCAAATTTCAGCCCGACCCAGATCGCGGATTTTGAGATATGGATATTTTACTGCAGAACCCCAATTTTCTAGAGGGATGTTGAATCATCGCACCCTAGAGAAGGATAAAGTGTGACGATTCTAAATCGTCGCACCCTAGTGAAGGACTTAGTGCGACGATTGTGAAAAATTGAATTGTCGCACCTCGGATGAAGAACACAATGTGACGACATCGCACCTTGGTTATGTATAGGCTGTGACGATGCTTGGAAAAAGTCGAAGTGTGACTGTCACACCCTTCGATAGGGATAGGCTGCAACGATTCCAATCGTTGCATCTTTCGATAGGGATAGGCCGGGATGATGGCGGAAACTAGGTTTTCTCAAATCCTCTTTCGCTCTTCTCTGGCTTGTCTGGGTTGATCCAATCAACTCGGCTCTGATACCATGTCAGTATTTCATGGAAACCTGCACAGGAGACCTAGTTAAAACATACACAAACAAAGCTTATCAAGAAAAGAAAGAGAGATACAAAATGAAGAATGAGAATCAATGTATATTATGATCTATTCAATGAGTGAGTGATTTTCACTCATATAGGCAATGACATCCTATAATTAGGAATGCATGCATAATAGTGATGGTATAAAATTAGAAAATCTAAAATAGAACTAGTCAGTTAACTCCCACTGAACTAGTGTGCCGAAAATAGAAATTTCTCCAACACAAATAAATTAAGAGCCTACCTTCTTGTTGAATATTGTTAGACTGCTTATAGTTGCATTAAGAACAGACAGGAGCATATATTCTTGCTTCGTCTGCTCAAAACTACCCAATCCTTCAAAGTCCAACACGACATAGATGTGTTTCTCTGTTGCTTTCGTAGTCATCCGCACTCCATCAATACACCTTCCACCTACCACATCCAAAAGAGACCCTTACAAGTAATTTAACAGATAATATTTTCCGCTTCTTTGTTTTTCCATGGATGATACCACAATAATCTCGCCCTCCCAATTTCAAAAAACAATGTCATAAATGCCAAAAGTAATCAAATTTTCCAGAGATAAGTTGTCGTCATAACTCAGTTCCGGTGGTATCTGAAACCCATCCTTTAGAGCAAGAAGCCTATTGTTTTTTTCTCACGCTATTTGGATAGGAACAAGGCAAGCAAGCCTGCGAATCCATGTTCCCATAGCCTTAGTTTCCAAGCCCGTTAGATCAAACGAGCACCCAGATATCCATGTTCCCATAGCCTTAGTTTCCAAGCCCGTTAGATCAAACGATCCCCAAGATATCCATGGTTCAAATCTTTTTACATCAATTTGAATATGTGTGTTTGAGAAATCTTTACCTTTTTCCTTCTCCAGTTGTTGAAGAAGAAATCTCAAGGCATTCTTATATGCATGCTCATTACATTTTTTATCAATGTCTTCGGTGCTTAATAGTACATTGAAAAAAGCATCACTCTTTTCTTCACTGAACAAAGCAGAACTAGTTGCAAACTTGTCAAAATATGGTATATATACTCCAGTGGTGGACAAGATCCATAAATTCTTCTTTCTTCAGACACTTCAGGTACCTTGTTTTCTATGCTTTGTATTGCTTGCAATTGGACAACTTCCTTTGCTGAAACAGTTTTCAAGATGTAGGAATAAATGTTACGAGGAGTTGATGTACTAAATAAAACAAGATGACTCTATGATCCAAAATTCACAATCTTCGATTGAAGCTCTCCCAAATCTCTGATGCTTTTGTTCAGGGGAATGGTCCTCAAGTCGCTCATGAAATCGGCCAAGACATATATATCCACTATGACAGAAGAATCAATAGCTTTTCCATCGACGTCCATCATATCCCTATTAGTTTATACCACTGCATCATTGTTGTCTGAGGACTTGGGGAAGACAAAAATAAATGATCCATCCACAGAAACAAGAGCTACTGAAATAGGTGAACGAAGAATTAGTGGCATGGGTTTCACCATAGGCTATTGATGGAGTTCCACCACCCTGAACCTGTTTGTATCATCAATCAAGATCAATTCCCGTTTACCCGCTATCAGATGCATTCAGGTTAAGATTTCAATGCCGGAAAATTTATGGAGATCCACCTCCACCCCTGTCTAGTCTAGGTTGGGGAAAGATTCATCAGACTTGTATACTGCAACCTTAGAGGCTATCTTATCATATAAGGCTACAAATCGAGTACCTTTGTCAACAGATAACAAACCATAGCCTCTCATGAATCTTCCTATAGGATTCATGCTATCTAGCTTTAAACCCATGCGCGAGCAACTATAAACATCCAGGCAGGAATCAACCAAACTCTGAATGAACTCCAACACTTGACCAGACTTGAGAGCCACCACTTTTAGTATTCGTTCTACTTCAGGGTCAAGGGTGACCAAATCAAATTGATCAGTGCATGTAGGAGCGATCTGATACTCACTGTTTCG
>JZKD02S1679917.1:23634-37148 GCA_000966675.3 Picea glauca | reverse complement strand
TATATGTTATTAGTGTAAATTCATCTTAACTTTAGGGGTCTAGAGAGATCAAATCGTTTGAGGTTCAAACCTTTTATAAAGTGCAAAACTTGAAGAAAGGTTTGCATGTAAAGAGATTTGATCCCTCAATGCATGAAAGAGTGGGATTCCAATCATGGATAGTTGAATCAAAACTTTAGATCATCATTAATATGTACATGTTTTAGAGAAATTTGATCCTTTCAAATTTACTAAGTATGATTTTTAATTTAGAGAGTACTCACAAAAGTTATATAAGGATTAACTTATTAAGGTGAACAATAATAAAGTAATAATGTTCCATGATGAAGGTGGGTAGTAAGAAATCATTAGTATCCCTATAATAAATAATAGATAGATTAAGAAGATAAGTAATAAGAAAGTAATAGTATCCCTATAATAAATAATAAATAGATTAAGTAGTGACCAATCTTAAAATGTTTCTTCAGCATTTCTTTTACCCACATCTTTTAACTCGAGATATATAATATTGCAATGAAGGTCATACTCTATCTCTCTTACTTTCTAATATTAAAGTCTCTTGATTTCTAATATTAATAATTTATTTCTCCAACGTCATATGTTCCTTATAATCGTATTTGCATTTTATTGCATTGTATATATTATTGCATTTTATATATCTTAGCATTCTCTATATCTTTAATTTATCATGGTTTTACTATTCAAATAATAATAGATTAATCACACCCAAGCAAAAAAAGTAGTGTCCTTCAACTTATAATATGTATTTTGAAATTGGTTTGCACTACATTTATTTTTAAATTCATTTATTTTGACAATTTGTACAATCTTGGTTTTGAAATCACTAGAATCAATGCACTTTATTGTTTTGTGTTATATCATTGTTAAAATCAACACAATTACTTCATTATTTTAAATCATTTTTCATTGTATCATCATTGAAATCAATGCATTGTTGGCGCATGTGGCCAATGCTCTCCGTGAGTTTTGCGACATGGTTTAATAGCCTCTCATGGATCCTATCTCTGGCGGTTGTGACGAAGGTTAATGCTTGCGGGTTTTGATCTAACGACAATTGTGAGTCCAACAAATGGTATCAAAGTAGTCTCGAGTTTGAAACTCCCTGGGTAATGCTGAGGGGGGGAGGGGGGTTGTTGGCGCATGTGGCCAACGTTCCCCATGAGTTTCACGACATGGTTTAACGGTCTCTTGCGGATCCTAACTCTAGAAATTTTGGAAGAGATTAATGTCTATGGGTTTTGGTCTAACGGCAATCGTGAGTCCAACATGCATCTTATTGTTTTGCATTATGTCATTATTAAATTCAATGCAACTAACTGTTTTGCATTATGTCATTATTAAAATCAATGCAACCCTAATTCAATTTTGACTATATCATCTCTTAAATAAATACGCCCTATTGTTTGTGTCAATATAGTAAACCTCTAACCTCCTAAAATTTGAAACTTTCTTCATTTTAATAACCCATTAAAGAATAATTGCATGTGTTAAGAGGTCTTTCATCCTCTTCATATTGAACCATTGTTTCAATAATATATTTATTCCTACTATACATCTTGTTATTTTGTATTTGAAACAATTTGGAAATGGATGATATGATATGATATGAACCTATGAAAATAAAGAATAACAATAACTACAAATGAATGAAGAGATTGCCTTGTCCTATCTCCAGTCTCACTTCTAGCTCTAATATGTTTTGGGAAAGTGTAAGCTAGTTCTATATGAACTAATAATAGCATCTCGAACAAGGCATGTTGAAACATTATGTGAACTTGTCATAGCTTTGTCATTATGTGAATTTGTCATAGTGTCTTTACTTCCTTTGTAGTTTGAAAAACAATTAAGTAATAGCTAGAAGGTTGGTCCTCTAACATAAGTTAGAAATTGATCTAGATTTAACACTAATATTAATAATTATTTAGGAATAGTATTGAAAGAACTTTGTAATAATTTTTCAAAATATTATTGAACCAATTTGCTTACCTTTTTTTACTATAATTTGTATTGCTTTTGTAACTAGCAATTGCTTTCAAAAGTTTAATGATATATCAATATAATACATATTCTCAAAAAATGTCTAATGTATTTATGTTGAAATGGTTATGTGAACTTGTAATAGTTTTGTCTCTACTTCCTTTGTAGTTTGAAAAAGATTATGTCGGTTGGAAGGTTGATCATCTGACATAGGTTTAGACATGTTGAAACATGGCATCTTTAGACAAGATGTCGTTTGATATCATCATTAAATATGTCTTTCACTCCCCATCACTTTCCATTGTTATTTTGAGTACCGTCCATATTTTCCTATATATGATCTAGGAGTAAAAAGCATACGGACTAGCAGAGATGTGGCCTATGTCCATTGATTTTAGGTGGAAATTCATTTCCTTCATTCACCATAAATTTTCCCCTCTATATTTATTGCATACTCTATTTATTATTAATTTCAACATCTTATTCTAGGGTTCTCTAATATTCTTTTGGAATCTCAAATAGGAGTTTTGTTTATTTGGATTTCTGATAAATAGTGAAATTTGCTTGGGGTGAAATTATAATCTTAACTTCTTACATGTTGATGTTTATAGTCTTCTACATATTGCAAATAATCTTCAGTTATAATCTTCGGTAGATCTTCCACATATCTCAAATAGCACAACTTATAAACTTTGGTTTATCTTCTACATATCTAAGATAGCACAACAAAATGTGTTCAAGTTTCATAATTTTTTTTATTAAAACTAAAGAAACACACACACACACACACACACATTTCTTTTTTGTTTTAAACTTTATATTAGAGACAACATTGCATTTTTATTTATTTAATATATACATTTTTAAATGGCACATGTCAACTTCAAGTCGAGCACAAAAGAAATTATGGATCTCCCCCATGTCGGGGTGTAGAAAGCGTCTCTCAGCATAATCAAATTATAATTACCTCAACTTATAGCATAAACATTGCATAAACTTAAGTCATTATACTACAACTATATTTTATATAACATGTATAAAATTGACAAAATAGAGAACACTAAATACACTCTAGGAATGTTGTTCATGTGTTAGAGGATCTTGGATTTGGATGGTCTTCTTCAACTATGGAAAATTAAATGATTCCAACATTGTTCGAACACAAACTCTTCAACATGCTTAGGGCTCATTCTTCAAATTTGAAACCAACTTTGCTACTCTCCTCCTATTTTTTGTATTGTTCTACGAATCCCAACAACATTTGGTTAACTTTCTAAACTGAAACCTTCATTTTGTTTCTTCTTTGAGTTACATGTAAACTCTTGGAATGCTTCCTGGGGATTATGTTGGATGTCAAATCTCTCTATCCATTCTATATTGTCATGACTATAAAAATGAGACTTGATATTCTTTATAGGACAATCCCATGCCCATTTCAAAGGTTTCACTATGCTAAGGTCAACTTCCTAAAAGATTCAAAGGGTCTCAAAATATTAACCTAATTGGATAAAAACTACTCTATATACTTTATAGATTGTGAGTGAGAGTATAAAACTAGAGTGCATGTGATGTAGGGTGGCACCTTCAATTCAACACCTTATGATAGGATGGCCTTATAGTTTGATCAATCTCCTTTTGCATGTTGAATTTGGGGAGAAAGACATAATAAATGGGACTAGTATATAAATATCATTTCCCATTTATGGAGATAAATGTGACATGAAGGGGTACAATGGATCCTTCCCCTTTCAAAAACATATTGGTTAGATTTTATTCCCAATCACCATCATGCTTAATGTGGGGATTAGTAATCTCTGACATGGAAGTCTTTAGAGAAACAACATGGTTTCCTATCTAATCCATAGTATTGTTCGCATAATGTCTTTGTGCTTGGCATTCCAACAATTGATTGATACATTCCCCTCTATTGGAGAGATACCATGTTATTGGGTTGTGTCTTTTTTGTTCATCATATTAAAAACAAAATTGAATAAAATTATTTCTTTGACTATTATTGTATGGAATATGTATAATACATTTGATACAAAAGAATTGTGTTTCCTAGGGTATCCACCATGAGCTAAGAGCCGCAAAATATTAAAGAGCTAAGTAGCTTGGAAACCAAAAAATAAAAACTACCACATTGGTTGATTAACCAGTACAAACATTAACACTCAATTTGGAAAAAAAATTAACGGCTTGCTAGCTAGCATAAACTATCATATGAAACAACATTAGGAATCATGTCCAAATTGTTCGAAGGATTAGTGAGGATACGATTCCATCCATTGTTGCCTAACTCAAGCTTAGGAGGCATTTGTTTCCTAAAAAATAGCCAGTGCTAGTTGTGTAAAACTATCATTTGAGGGAATAGGAGTGTGATGGTAGTGATGTTCATGATGATGCTCTTAGACAAACTGGCTAGCTTAGTTCCATGTTAATTATTATCTTGTAATATTCCTCAAAAATGTATTTTTTTCACCCAAAACCTTATGGGCTCTACAACTCCAAGGTTTAGGGCTCCAATCTTCCTCTAGTTAATGGTTTTGTTCTTTAAGAAACATATAGGTGTCACAAAGAAATTACCTTCATGATCTCTAAAGAAGTGCCTCCTACTAGAACCAATGCACAATCATGAATACCTTTCATGACATGTTACTTATCACATAAAAATGAAAAATTAATTAATTAATTAAATTGATAAAAAAGTAAAAATAAAAGTAAAAGATTAAAAATACAAATAAAAGATAACAAAAATAAAATAAAAAGGAAATACACCTTTGTCTTTCAAAGAATATTAGAGGTTCCCAGGGTCCTTGATTTCATCCCCCAATATTACGAAGGCTTTGATACCTCCTACTAGTGCTCATGTATTTTCAGTTAAAGGCCAAAGATATCCTATGGTGGTCATGTGTGGTGATTTAATGCCTTGTTCATGGATGTTTAGATGAAGAAACCTAATTCAAGACCTAAAATCCTTGACTTCATCCCTCATCCATTGTAATGGCCCTAATACATGTTTGTGGTGCACAATACCTCCAAACAATGCTCATATTCTCAATGGAAGGCCAGATATCCCTTGCAAAGGTCTAAGGAAAGACAGGTAAACATTTTAGGAAAACATAATAGGTAAACATCGAGAGAATCCATCCATAATATCATGTGTCTGACAAGTAAACATATTAGGAAAAACATTATTTAAATGGTACTTGCAACAAATGTTGTGGGATGGAATCATGGTGTGAGTGCATCCATGAGAACGAAGAGAATGCACTTGGGAAGAGGATCCATCTACAAAGCACCTTGGATATTCTAATCGTCACCTCACCAAAACAAATCTAAACTAAAACAACTACAGTGAACCTATGCTCAAATGTGCGACTATTTTTTTGTATTTTTTTTTACTTTTTAGCAGAAATATTTGAATTCCTTAACAACTACAAAATATGAAATAGAATACAATAGCAAGACATATAAAATGGAACACAAATAATACCTTGGAAACCCATATGGAAAACAAACATTCAATCACGGATTGTTTCTTCTGTCTTTTTATATTGTGAAGATTGCAATACATAATACAAAGCTTCCAAGCTTATTATGAAGCTATGAGACAATATGGTCTTCTACATTCCTCTACAATATGCTTTTGTCTCTTTGTGTAGTTAGTGTCTCCTCCACAATCATACTCATAATATGGAACAACCAACAACCAGTGAAAAATGAACCCTCTTCCCTCCTACTAGGCTTTTGATAACTAGAATTAGGGTTAGGGTTAGGTTTAAGGTTTTGAAACTCTCTTGGAACATCCATGATGCTTATATAAGTCTCTAGTGGATTACCCCATGTTAATAACTCTATGTTTTCAAATCATGGTGAGCTAATATCGTTGCCACTTGGAGATGTGGGGAATATTTGAATTGATACCATGTTGGGGCCTAAGCTTTATAATACAAACTCCATTTTATACACGTAATAGCTCATTGGAAAGGTCTCAGTGAGAAGAAAAAGTGATGTCAAGTCTTAGGAAAGATTGTGACAACCTCAAATTATCGTAGGGCCAGAAAACATTGTTTAGGGCCTAAAAAAATGCATCAAAAGTTGATGACCTGAGTTGGATAAAATAAAAACCATCCTTGAGATATTTGAAATTTTAATATTTCTCGTCTAAAGAATCAATAAATTTATATGGTTCCAATCTAGATCCATTTTGGATCATACCTCCCCATTTTGTGAGGCTTTTGGTCTCGAAAATGTTTATTTTTGAAGGAGATTAGGAAACAATTCCTCAGCTTTCTCCTTAAAATACTACTTAGCATTCACCTGTAAGTGACCCTTCAATCCCACTTTACAAAGTTCTTATTGACCCCTTCAAGTCGTTATGATCTTCTTCTAAAAAATCGTTTCCTTTGGTAATTTTTCTTATGCGTTTGGTGCCAAATCTTCAATGTAAGGTAAAATTTGACCCTCTTCATCCTCATCGAGCATGGATGGTTCATAGAGTTTTAGGTTTTTTACATTTACTATTGAGTAAATGTGCATATAATGTAGAATACTAAGTCGGTAAGTATTGTTTCCTACCTTTTCCAATATTCTGAAAGGTCCATATCTTAGGGATTTGATTTTCTTCCCCGGTCCTTGTAACCTTTCATTATTAATGTGTAACCAACTCGGTCTCCTATTTGGAAAGTCTTTTCAATCCTGTTATCATGCTAAGCATTGAATTTTTCCTAATACTTCTTCAAATTCTCTTGAACCTGTAAGTGCATTTGTCTTATCCTATCTATGAAAATTTATACCTGCAAGGCGTCACTTAAGGCTACTTCCCCTACTTGATTTTATCCATATAGAATATCCAATGGTGATTGTGGTAAATATCCAAAACAAATTTCAAAATGAGACTTACCAATGGAATTGTTGTCAATCTGAATCTTGAGGGATGAGATCTGGATGGCTTGAATGCCGAGAGAGGAGGAGATTAGACGTGACATTATTGCATGAAAAGAAGCATGGACAAAAACATGCAAATGAAGTACTTGGGAGGTGAGGCTCAAAGAGGAGTCTCACCTCTAAAACTAATTACTAGTAAATCACTCAGTGCTAATTATTCTCACAATGAAAAATAGAAAATATGAGAGAAACCAAAAATGAGTAACTTGATATTATGAGAAGGCTTTCTAGGCCTTTATATAGCATTACAAAATGGTCCATTGGAAAAAGTCAAAAGGAGCTCATTAAATGAGTCTCTATTATTAGTATAATAGATCTAACTACCTAGCTAACTAAGTAGTGGAAAATAAAACCTGATACAATAATGGAAAGAGCTCATTAAATGAGTCTTTATTATTATAATAATAGATCTAACTACTTAGGTGACTAATTAGTGGAAAATAAAACCCAATACAATAATGGAAAGGTGGGACTCTCTTTGACCCATATCGACAATCTGTTAGCCTAATTAATTAATGAGGAGGTGGGCATCTCTTTGATCCACATGGGAAATCCATTAGATTTATAGCTTTATAAATTTTGCATCCGAATTTAGACCATATACCCCCTTAAAATTCGGATCATTCATCCCCCCTTAGAAAATGATGGTCCACATCATTTCACCCATGCAAAAAAGAGAAACCCCATTATCGTACCATTATGATTACAATGTGAAAATACCCAATGAAGAGAAGGGTTTTGTGTGGTTGAACCATAACCATGGGTTTGTGGTTGACCCATAACCTAGTTGACAATGGAATTGTACATGGGTAGAAAAATAAATAAATTTTAATAAAATCCCGAAATTTAAAAAAACAAATATGGAAAAATCGTGACTTTGGGAGATGTGAACATCCTTCTGCAAATCTATTCATAACTTCTGCTACAATTGATGAAATCCAATTGCGTTGAAGACCCATTTGAGCTATTGAAGATATATTTCCATTGGTATATGGAACTTGTTCTGAGGTGGCCCATGGAGTGAGAAAAACTAGGACTAATTTGAAAGGAATGAGGTCACGCTGTTTACAGACTTAAAACAAAGATATCTCATAAACTAGACAACAAAATGAAATTCCACGAAATATCCATTTGAGATATTGAAGATATATTTCCATCCATATGTGGAAATCCTTCTATAGTTTCCTGAGCATGTAGAAAAATGCGTTTTAAGATGGTGGTACGCGCGACCTCCCTGGGTCAAATACATGTTGAGATTCAATTGATGATATCTCTCAAACCAGTAAGCCAAATGAGATTCTGTGAAATACCCAATTGATATCTTGAAGAGATATTTCCAATGAGATATGGTAGAGCCTATGAAATTTTGTGTAGAGGTTGCAACACCTCTTTGAATTTGGATGAGTGTAGAGGGTCAGAAAGGATGCCAAAGGTTTGTAAAGCATCATGGGTTGTTGTAGAGGTTGTGGAACCTTCATGGGAAGAATGAACACCCTACAAATGTGTTGAAAAGGTTGCAGGCCAATGGATGTAGTGGATCCATGTATGGATGTAGTGAATCCATGTATGGATGTAGTAAATCCATGTATGGGTCTCCTTGTAATGGTGAACGAAGATCTGAGGGTAAAAACAAAGCCATGTAGTGCCTGTGGACCAACTATGATGCTTACAGTGTATGGCCCGACAAATGGATTTTGATAGCACCAAAAGGAGGTTGGTGATTGCTGCAAATGTTTGAACCTGCAACATGCTTCAAACCCTTGTTCCGATGGAGAGCGACGCTCTGATACCATTGATCTGAATCTTGGGGGCTGAGATGTGAATGGCTTGAATGTCGAGAGAGGAGGAGCTTGGACATGCCAATCTTGCATGAAAATAAGCATGGACAAAAACATGTAAATGAAGTACTTGGGAGGTGAGGCTCAAAGAGGAACCTCACCTCTAAAACTAATTACTAGTAAATCACTTAGAGCTAATTAATCTCATGATGAACAATAGAAAATATGAGAGAAACCAAAATGAGTAACTTGATATTANAACGAAGATCTGAGGGTAAAAACAAAGCCATGTAGTGCCTGTGGACCAACTATGATGCTTACAGTGTATGGCCCGACAAATGGATTTTGATAGCACCAAAAGGAGGTTGGTGATTTTTGCAAATGTTTGAACCTACAGCATGCTTCAAACTCTTGTTCTGATGGAGAGCGGCGCTCTGATACCATTGATCTGAATCTTGGGGGTTGAGATGTGAATGGCTTGAATGTCGAGAGAGGAGGAGCTTAGACATGCCAATCTTGCATGAAAATAAGCATGGACAAAAACATGTAAATGAAGTACTTGGGAGGTGAGGCTCAAAGAGGAACCTCACCTCTAAAACTAAATACTAGTAAATCACTTAGAGCTAATTAATCTCATGATGAACAATAGAAAATATGAGAGAAACCAAAAATGAGTAACTTGATATTATGAGAAGGCTTGCTAGGCCTTTATATAGAATTACTAAATGGTCCATTGGACAAAGTAAAAAAGAGCTCATTAAAGTATTCTCTATTATTAGTATAATAGATCTAACTACCCAACTAACTAAGTATTGGAAAATAAAACTTGATACAATAATTGAAAGAGCTCATTAAATGAGTCTCTATTATTATAATAATAGATCTAACTACCCAACTAACTAATTAGTGGAAAATAAAACCCAATACAATAATGGAGAGGTGGGACTCTCTTTGACCCATATGGGCAACTTGTTAGCCCAATTAATTAATGAGGASGTGGGCATMTCCTTAATCCACATGGGAAATATATTAGMTTTATAGCTTTGTGACTTTTTCATCCAAATTTAGACCATATACCCCCTTAAAATTTSGATTAGTCGCTCCTCRGGTTGTTCCTGACAAGGGAATAATGCCAAGGCATCCTATGAAGGCTTAGGAGAAATCTCCTTKCTTTAGGCTTTCTTGGAAGAATCTAGAAGCCAAAGGGGGGGAACCCWWGKGATTTAAAATAAAGTTTATAAAGGAGATAATATATTAATATTCATGCAAAAACACATTCTAAATAGATTAACAACATAGACCAATGATTTCAAATATAAGGAAACTTTACCTAATTCTTGCGAGACTAAATTTAATTAAAACTAATTCATAGTTCCAAACATAACATGTATGAATAAAACCAAAATTGTATTACTTTAGCTTTCAAGAAATCATGTTCCCTAAGAATTAAGCAATCTTAATAAATATAAAATAAAACAAAGAGCAACTATAATAATCGTTCCACGGAACAATATTCATGCCAACACACAATAATAAAACTCTTTATGCATTGTAATGCTGAAACTTATTTCCAAAAGATAATAATATCAAACTAACCATGTATGTTAAGCAATGGTATTATTAATAAAATAAATAATGAACAAGTATCAAAAATAAAAGCATGTCAAATAT
Source organism: Picea glauca (assembly GCA_000966675.3). Lineage (NCBI taxonomy): Eukaryota > Viridiplantae > Streptophyta > Pinopsida > Pinales > Pinaceae > Picea > Picea glauca. The sequence continues at coordinate 26,751 of JZKD02S1679917.1, read as the reverse complement.
CTATGAAACCCATTATTTATGTAATCACTAAATAAAATCTAAACACCAAAAAAAATTAAACAAAGAGAACAAGGACATAAGAACACGATAAACCAATAAGAATAAGTGTTGAATCTATTTTCCAAAACCATTCATTATCATGCCATCATAAACATTCTGAAATCCAATAACTTTGTCCAAGCAAGTTCTTAGAAAGCAATATATATATATCTCCATAAAATGACGACCATAACCATGTCTTTTACATCACTTTTTATAGCTTTCTTTCATAACTTCCAAATAACTAACTTTCTTAACTATAAGTCTTTAAACTTTAGTTATTGTTAAGTAAACTAACTACTTTTTTCTTTTCATCTTTTGACTCCTTTGACTCTTTTTAATAGAAGAAGGTGCCACAACAATAGGCTCTTTGACAATAAGTTTTTTTTCCTTTTTGAACCACTTGATTTTGACTTTGACCTTCATCTTTTCTTCCTGTGAGATTTGATGATGTTTTCATTATTACTTCGCCAACCTCTTCCGCTTGCATCATAATTTCATGTTGAACTTGCAAAAGAACCCGTCTAAATTGAAGCATAGAATTCCATTCTCCTCCTACCAAATAAGCATGTCTAAGCATCTTCTTATACAATATTTCGAGTTCAGTAGTCATGGAAAAAGGAATAGTAGGTTGAGTTGCTAAAAATTCGGTAAGCATTGATAAACGGTAGAAATATTTCCCCAATGAATTTATAATAACCTTTCGTGAAAATACCTCATTATCACTCATAGCACATTTTATGTCATCGCGACTAGAAATCAACATCTGTGCATATGTTTTGTTCGACTGTAATTAGGGAAATGTTTCCCAAGGACAAGGAAATCCAAATTTCTTCATCTTTATAAATTGTCTTTTAAACTAATCAATTATCAACATAGCTTCATTTATCTTCTTTTTCAAGGATATTAACAACTCTCTTTTTTATAGAATGGTTGTAACATTAGTAACTCCTTCTATCCTATCTACAACTCCTAGAGATTTAAAATCTTGATTTAATAAAGAATTCATAAAATCAATTATCATTTCATCATGTGGAGCTTTCTTTTCAATTTCTGGTCCTATCTACAACTCCTAGAGATTTAAAATCTTGATTTAATAGAGATTTCATAAAATCAATTATCATTTCATCATGTGGAACTTTCTTTTCAATTTCTGGCATTAGATTGCTAAAATCCATATAAAACATTCTTGATGATGATTGTTTCACAATGTTGATACAACTCTAAATATCTTTTGAACTAACCCATATTACTAATAATTTGATCCCAAAGCACTTGTGTGGTGTTGAGGCCTCAACAACTCCTCTAATTTTTACAAAAATAAAAGGGCCCCCATTTGAATTTTAGAAAACACTACTTTTATTGTATTTTTTTTGTTGTTTGGCTTGATTTGAAATGATGTTTTGATGATTCCCTTTCTTTGGTGTTCGATTTCTAGTATCCTGGTTTCTCTTGGATTTATCTTTATGAGAAGAGGATTTGGTGATTTGGTTTATTTTCACTTTTGAGTCTTTTGTTCCTCGCTTATGAATAAATTGGACTACCATAATGTTTCGGTAGTTTTTGTCAAGGTTCAATTTTGCCATTGTAATTAGTTAAGGAGAGGTTCCTATGGTACCTTCTTCGTTTGTCCAAACCCTGTAAGAAGTTGCCATCTATTCCTCAGCGATCAACCGATCTTCTCTTTCCATGTGTCCTCTTCTTTGCCGACTTCAAATTGTCCATATTCGTTTTCGCCGACTCCAAATTGCAACTGTTAAATAGGTGGTCGCTTCCATGTTTCTTCTTCACGGTCTGCCCTTTGCTTCGACTCTCTATCTGATGAACTGAAACTGAAAAATAGGTTTGGGGTTCATCGAGGGGCAATATCTGGAACAACATCGGGCGTGTCGGATAATGATCAGAATCGACAATGGAGGATGTCGGGAGGTGCCAGACCATTCCCCCTTCCTGCACGTTGAACACCCACACGATCGTCCAGGTAGCCCTGCTTCCCACACCTGCCAAGAATATTTATATTGAAACAATTCAATCTGTATTGTACGTACATGAAGAATGAATGAATGGGAGGGAGAATCCGATAAGCAGCGTTGAAGGGCTCGTGTTCATATTTATATTTACATTTACAGGATTCCTTTGTGTGTAAATATCAGTAAGGCCTGGCTGCAATGTAGTTCCCTGGTGGATAATAATTGCAGGTGATGAAAGTATCGCCTGAGTTTTATTTAATCTTGGTGCAACCAACATTAGTGGTGGTCCTCCATACAACCTGAGTGTAGTGAGTGCAGTCAAGTCCAGTACAAATATTCTTGGCATAGTCAAATCATTTATTCTCATCTAACTAGCTCATCATCAACCATACAGTTAGCTCTTGGAATGATTTATTGAGCGAGGAGACGGTGGAGAAATTAGGGGAGCTCATCATCAAGTTGAACAGGAAAAGGGCTGAATTGTTGAAATCAGTGTGTGAGGTGGTATGTCTCATAAGATATTGTTAACCTCATAGATGTTAAAATTGCTTCTTCTTCTATCCACGCAGCCACTGCCTATCCACGCAGCCACTACCTGTGAAGGGGTCCAACCATTTTCACTTCCCCAGAATATGTTCTCTCTGAAGGGGTTGTCCGAATGTTGGAGGAGACAGTCGCTCCTTCTCTATCTTTCATAATTGTGTGCATAATTTGCAAGTTTGTGATCCCAATGAAGAGGACCAACTCCCACCGCATTTCTTTCTTCGTTGTGTGGAACCAAAAATCCATCAATAAATGCCACAGTAGCATTCATGTCTGCAGCATTCACTGATGATATTCCAATCATTATAATGAGAACGCAAATGCAAGTGTTGAAGTGGCTCTTCAACAACGTGGTTTTCCCCATCAGTATTGTGAATCGCAGGTGTTGCTGCATATAGTTTTTAATTCTTTCTTTTTTTAAATGATCCTAATAATAATCAGGGGTGATTTTAAGAACCCCCCCTAAATTTATATGTATAATAAATGGGCGAATCCCCATGATACATAGGAAAAATTGAGGGCTATTTTATCAATAATATAAAATGTATATATAATTTTTTGGCGA
>JZKD02S1679916.1:85771-132393 GCA_000966675.3 Picea glauca | reverse complement strand
ATGTTAATCATATTTTTGTGCAGGATCAAATGAACATTGAAACAAAGATCATANTTCCAGAGGCCATTTTCAAATTTAGAAAATCCCATTTCAATTTCATAGCCCTGATTTGGTCTCCGAGGCTTTCTTTTTCTGTGCCCCAATTTCAAATTTCTGAGGCCTGGCTTCATATCCTAATGGATGATTAGGAGGGAGGGCCAGTGCCTCTACAGAGACCCCATTTGCATAAAGATCTATTTTAATAACACACCCACATCCACATCTGTATCCACATCCACACGAGAGGGACACCGAGCAAACACGCATATTCATCCCACTGGCTACAACCATTCAATCATTATGTTAGCAGGAGAGCCATGGCCTCTGTGGACACTCTTATTTGCATAAATATCATGGCATTTTGGGACATATATGCTGCAATAGACCAGACCTCACAACCAATGTAAGAAGTTTAGAGTAAGATACAAACAAATGCATGAGAAACAGATTGTATAATATTGTTTATGCACAAGTCAAACACCATTATATACATATTTTGTTCATATGTGAAACACTAACAGAAAATACTGAAGATGGAAGGCTAAAATCCATGCCATTTTTCCTTCTATAAGGCTTCATTCATCTTATATTCAATTTTGGAGATATGGTTGTACTTCCAACACTTTCCTTTTACAGTATTGAAAACTAAGTTTTTACTTACACCTAAAGGAGCTCTATAATTTACAACTGGCCCATGTCGAACTTCTACTAGATCTGCTTGACAAAACAAGCTATAATCTTATAATATCTATAGGCTATTTCTGCATCAGACCTGTGCTAAATGGCATCCTGAGCAGAGCATGAATTGAAATAAGTTCTTGTTCCTGAAAATATATTGCATATAGTGTCAAGTCTCTATTGGTGATGCTTGATCCATTCAAGTCTGCAGCTGTAAGTTGTTATAACTTGGTGCGAGAATGGCTACAATCAATAGTAATGTCTGATCCAAATGTAAATAACTGCATATATGTAAATTCAAAGTTTTCATTTTCAAGTACAATCACCTTCGAGTGGTTTAAAGGGCAGAAGTAACATGTGACTTGTATAGACTTTGACATCTTTTGGTGTTCTGTTCATGATCTGGTCAATTCTCTCTGCTACAACAGTGCTTGTTCTTGTTTTCTTTTTGTCACACAGGGTCAATCTTTACTTAATTGTCTATATGGTTGGTCTCTAATTTACTCCTTTTTATTGTTATTTTTTTTTTATATTTTTATTAATCTAGATTCTAGATTTTTTGGAGATCCCTTGGGGACTCCTTCATCGCTATTGTAGCTGATTGTACGTGAGAGTCCCATTGGTCTAATTTGGTCATTTGCGGACATCAATATAATTTCCTTTTTTTTCCCATCATATAACAGAGGTCAATAGAATCATCATGTTTAGGAACAAAATTAAGAAACGACTCTGTGTATGATGGACAATTTATAACTATGGTCTTGTGTATGATGGATAGTTTATAACCATGGTATTTATTAAATTAAGTAGGATAATTTTATTAATGTGTGGAGGTTATCAAAAGAATAGGTCAACGGGACTAGAAAATACAGTAAGCTACAAACATAATGTGGGAATGAAAAAGAAACTCCAGAAATCCACAAACTAAAGAGATATAAGTGAAAATTAAAGAGAAGAGCATAAGAAAGGATGACCTAAGAGGGTGAACCCTATAAAGGGGAGAAACACCACTCAACATTAGATATAGAGGTAGATGTAGAATAGGGAGTGGAGCCATCTCTGTCCTCATTAATCACTGCAAAAGTACCAATGCAACACCTGATAATGTCCTTTGGGGAGTTCCCGGGGTGGAGAGGGCCTATCTAGGTGATCCTATGAGGAGCCCGAGGATGGTTAGTTGAAGCTCTGCTAACATTTGAAGCTGAAGAGAGGAATCTGGTGATGGACATCTGGTTCTTAAATAGCAATCATCCAACAAAAGGTTGTGATATGTTAGAGCATATAATTTTGTTGATGCCTTAGTAGCTTTTCCAGTTTGTAGCTTATGAATGAATTTCTTGTAGCAATAAATGGTTTAATCCATCCATTGTCACTGAGTTTATTCCATTGTGGCTGATCTGGATTTTCAGAGAGGCAAGGCAATGTTTTGAATTTGGTATCAAATGACAAACACATAGGGATATCATCAATTTCACTTCTGATGTCCAACAGAGAGGCAAGACAAGGTTTCAAATTGGCTATAGAACTCAAGGATGTTATCAATTTCACTTTTGTCATTACAGGGCGAGATGAATAAGATATGAATACTATTAGGGCATGATAAGATGCTTTCTTTTTGCTCATGGAAAACCAAAAATGGAGTCTATCTGATAAGTTGTAACCAATCAGACATAGTGAGCCTATTGATGCAATTGGCTATACAGATTGCTTACTGCCAAGATTGAAGGAAGCAATCATTTTAAAATTATACAGGTTTCTTAGCAATCTTATTTCTCTCTGGTCCTACAAATGTATAGTTACTTTGCAACGACACTTTAGAAGGTAGTGCGAACTCAATGTGACATGACATCAGCCCTTAAAGAGATTTAGATGAATTGGGTAATATTTGGAAGCAGGATTTCTTTGACTTTGTTTGCTATTTCACTGATTCTTTTAACTTCCTACTTGAAATGTCCGATAATTTGTGGACCCTATGCTTGAAACTGTACTTTAATGACATACAATTCAAATATTTTAGCTTCCTTCGTGGGTAATATTAGATAACTCTTTCATCTAATGTGCAGAAAGTGTAGTGGTTGCTACAATCAATGCATGCTCAAGACACGAGGAAATATGTCACGCTAAAACTCCATATTCCTGAACTGTTTTCCCTAGATCTATCTCAAGACTCATTGCCTAGATTGCCTCCCATAGCCATTTAATACCTTCACATGATGTTGCACTCTGCACACAAAGGTTTTTGCTATTATGCCTCAGTGTATAGGTTTTCTTGCCATGATTGAATACAACATCTTCTGATTCTGATATTTTAATAGCAACCTATTCATCATCACTACAACTTACGTCTTCCTATTCATATGCATTTTGTACATGATCCCCTTTAGAAGTGGCAACATAATTTTTAAATTGAACCTTCATTGATTCTACAGAGTCTAATGAAATTTTCTTATCTTGAAAAGACACAGAATTATATTTACACGCAGAAGAAGAAAATGCCGATGCTGAAAAAACTTTATTTGGTTCTGCATTTCATTAAATGCCCATGGACTGTCTAATTTTGCAGCATTTTCCGCACTTATGTGACATACATGATTTGCCTTCAATCTTACTGGGTTAGAATCCTCTTTGCATCACCACTCTTAGCAAATACTAAGGATAACACAGTTAAAGAACTCTCAAATCTGGATCATTAGTGCTTTGAATATGGTTGTTGACTCCATCCTTTTGGTCCTTAATGTGACCTTCAGATTCCTCATCATTTTGGTTATTTTCCATCTCATCCTTTTTTTCCTAGGTGCTTTATGTTGTTTGTTAGCTGGCTATGGGTCAGGACTTTTGTTTCCTTGATGACATGATTTAAACTGGCTGTAAACTGTAACTTGACATGATATTTTAAGAAGGTTCATTAGCATCTTTTGAAGATGCTACTAACTGCTTAGAAGCATTCAGTGTTTAAGTAGCCACATGAATCTCATCAACAATCCCTTTGTATTTTGGTGCGACCTTCATGAGAGACATTATCCAATGGTCATTTTTATTAGTAAGAGGTTTACAAGGTGAAAGATCCATATTATTATCAATTTTTTTTGGTATTGCATCATCTAAACATGATTTGTACAAGTGGAATTCTTGGAATCCTTTTGCCATACCTTATGTTTTTTTTTTGATTGGTTGTGTTAATACAAGTGACATTCTTGGAATCCTTTTTCCATAGCTTTGGAATCCTTTTAAAAATGACCAGGCTTATTGTGGTACTAACACTTGCTTTTATTTCTTGTGTTGGAGTTATAATTTTGGGATTCACCTTCATTTGTGTTTCCTTGCTTTTGGTTGCTTATTTTATTAAGATTCCGCCTTATGTTGTTCTCTTTGATTGGTTGCAAAGGCTTGTTTGGAGTATATCTTTTCATTGTAGAGTTTATTTTGTCACTCTTTCTCCAATTATAATCCTCCTAGATCATTAAAAATCAATAGGTCATTTTTTGACATCAAAACTAAGACTTGTACACAGACCCTAAATGAATGAAGTAGACTTTTAAGAGCAGGAAAGATAGGTTCCCTATTCTCAACTTGTCACCAACAATGATTAGTTTTTCTCTAATACATTTAATATTGGTAAGCCTTAAGGTGATCTATCACTGGATCACCTTCTACCATCTTCAAACTATATGATTAGTTCCTCAAACAAAGAATGTGTATCTCATTTGAGGCCTCATACAATGCCTTCAGTGTCTGCAAAGCTTCCCGGGACTTGTCTATATCTTGATTCTTACATATGCAAATAATACCATTTGTCATTGCTATTCTAAATAATACCTTTAATCTTGGTAAGGTTATCTATCGCTTAATTACCTTCTACCATCTTCAAACTATATAATTGGTTCCTCAAATAAAGCATATTTGTCTCATACAGACCTTAGAGTATTTTTCCTTATGCATGATGGTAGTTTTGAGTCTTGACCTTCAAATTCTATTTCTTATGGAGGATGGCATAACAACGATCCAAATTTGAAGTTGCAGTGGGTGTCAGTCTTGAGTATATTTTGAGCATTTCTCTTTTCCAATGTCCCTGAGGTATTTCTCCTGCTATGTGGTGACTATCTTTCAACGCTTTATTTGAGCAAACCAACCGTCCCTTTGTTTTTTGACAACATATTTTTGTTAGGGTGGCCACTCTTTGACTCTCTTTTGGTGCCTATTTTTTCAAATATTTATCTTTCCTTCAAATTTCTTTCTGAATGTTTCCCTTCAATGAATTGTCTCTTACTTCTACGTAGGATGTTCCTTTAGCTTCCAATCAATGTTTTCTAGCCAACAACAATGGTTAGGCATCTCTAGTGTTAACGCGATTGTCTGTCCTCCTCAATAGTAGTGATCCCTACTTCATTTATCTTCCTTTCTCTATTTTTATTTTGGACAACATTGTTCTCACTTTGTTTTCCTAGATTGGACAATATCCTCTCTTTCAATGCTTTTTCCTCTTAACTTCTACAAGATGTTTTGAATCAAAATGGAAGCTAGGTTGTAACTTTCTAAAATATAATTTCAACACATAAAATCTTACCAAAGAAAACTTGAAGGAAAACATTCACAATCTTTTGTATGTTTGGTGCTCTCCTCAAGTGGTGTGCGCCCCCCCTTCAACTCAATTTATTTTCTCATGCTCTCAAAAAGATTTCCACTTTGATATCTTCTTGGTTTTTTTGGAGCAAACTTGCACAAGAAACAATAACTTCCACGATAAACTTTCATCTTTTTATATTGCTTTGGAACATGAATTTGTAGTACAAAATTTCTTATCAAAATTGGTTGTTGAGGATGAGTTTCTTATGTTTTGTTGAGGTTTAAAGATGATTGGAGATAAGATAAGATAATTTTATTAATGTCCAACAAATGACCATAAAAGTAGTGCAATGGGACTAAAAGGTATGCCAACAATGTGGGAGTGAAAGAAACTTCTATATCAATACTAAAAGCAAAAGAAGGTGAAAGACAGGAAGCATAACCAAGTGTCTAACTTTGGTTGTACAATCCTAGGGGGAGTGTCAGAACAAGGAAGCTCTTCTCTCTCACCATCCAAGGTCAAAGGAAATTAGAAACTTTGGAGCAAACTCTAGCTACTCTGCAGAATTTGGAGGGTAGTCTGGAGGTTGGGAAGCACCCTACACTAGGGTGCATCTATAGCTGGTTTGTTTATCAGTTTGATGGTGCATGGTTTGTAGCCTAGCATGACAACTCCTCATAGGCCTCGAAGTTGTTGGTTGGCCACCTGGATGGGATGAAGAGAAATGGTTTGAGGCCTCATTGATCTATGGTCTAAATTATCTCGAGGGGATGTCGGTCACTTGTTACTTTGATTGGACGAAGTAACCTAGAAGTTTGAGGCGATCATCTTGGTGATCTCAAGGTGGGGTGGGGCAAGCAAAAACTGAGATTTTTCACTGAGTATTTCTTTCATGAAGAGACCAAGGCATCTCTGGTTGTATCTTGTGATATTGGAAGAAATTGTAGAGCGAGCTCCTTGAATCTTAATATAGGTAGTAGTAACGACTTCTGATTGCATAGTAACAGGGGCACCTATAAATGATATACCTCTCCATCTCAGGTTTGTGTAAGTGACACATCTGGCAAGTCTCGTCTGGCTGTAGGATATGGTGGATGGGCTATCTCCAAAATATATGGTAGCCCACCTGAAACTAACTTGGAGACCTCTCTAAATGTTAGAGCAAGACACAGGGGATGAAAATATTACTAGTTTTATCTTCATTGAATCATGATTAATAATAGATAGAAAATATTACATCAATTTATCCATTTTAAAGTTTAAATAGGTGATTCCATACATACACTCCATAGTAATGACACAAATTTCTATTTATAGTCTTTAATACAAAAATTCCAACATGATCAATTATTAGAGATGAAAAGGTTTCGGAGAGAGAAAGTCGTCAACACAGGGTTATAGAGAGAGAAGGCTTGGAATGACTATTAGGTCTTGATATTGATATTGTATTTTTTTTTTGAATACCTACACAACCGTCGTTGTTGCCACATCAATCCGTCTCTCTTGCCACCTTCTGGATGTCGATCTTTCCACATCCAAGAGTGTCGCTCCCATAGAAACCACGTCGGAGCTGATACCTCGTCCCATCGCTCTTGCCACCTTCAGAACGTCTCTCTTCCCACCACTGAAACGTCGCTCTTGCCACCTTTACAACGTCCCTCTTGCCACCTTGAAACGTCTCTCTTTCCACCTTCACAACGTCGCTCTTGCCACCTTAAGAATGTCTCTTTTTCCACCTCTGGAACGTCTCTCTTGCCACCTTCAAAACGTCTCTCTTGCCTCCTTTAGAACGTTGCTCTTGCCACGTCTGAAACATCCCTCTTGCCACGTCTACTACGTCGGTATTGCCACGACCTAGACGTCGGTCTTACGATGTCAATATGGGGTTGGACAATCTAATTTATGATGACACATGGCATCATATAACGTCGTAATATAGACGAAAACTATGTCGTCGAAAAAACGACGTCCCGTGAAACGACGTTTGAGGTGATCCGAGGTTTGTCGTTCGTCCGACAATAGAAAGTGGCAATTACGTCGAACAAGTCGTCGGAATTTGACCCAAATGCACTAGTGAGGGAAGGGATCTGAAGATGCTCCTTCTACAGAAGAAAAGACCTCCAAGGAAGAAGGAGGGGATGTGTACTTGGCTTCTTCAAGAACACATGCATATCATGAGGCATGGTTGGTTGAATCAAGTTCATCCTTTCATATGAATCCCCATAGGGAGGGGTGCTATGAATATCAAAGGCATGATGGAGGTAATGTTTTCCTAGGTGATGAATCGATAGACAAAATCATAGGAAAGGAAAATTCAAGTTGAGGCTTGTAGATGGAAGGATTAGAAGTGGCCTGATGTTATGCACATCCCAGAATTGGCCATAAATTTGATTTCTATAAGAAAAATGGACGATGTAGGGGTAAAAACAATATTTGAAAAAGAAACCTGCAGGATGGTTCGAGGAGCAATGGTGTTGTTAAAGGGAGTTCAGTTTGGAACTTTGTATAACTTGCAAGGAAGCACTATTAGTGATGGGTGTAATAGTTCCATTGTTCCTAATATTGGAGCTGAAGAAGAAAAAACTCCTACATTCTCTGGAGAAAAGGTTATGTTGTGGCATCAAAGACCGGGGCATATTGGAGAGAAGGGTTTTTTACTATTACATAGTAAAGGTGTGGTTGCAGGTATGCGTAACTGTTCTTTGCATTTTGATTTTTGTGAACATTGTGTATATGGGAAGTAGAATCGGGTAAGATTCCCCTCTAGTGTAACAAGGGTAGAAGGAATTTTACAACTAGTGCACAGTGATGTGTTTGGACCTGTGTCGGTTCCATCATTGGGAAAATATGTGTACTATATCTCATTTATAAATGATTTCTTAAGGAATACTTGGGTATATTTCCTCAAGAAGAAATATGAATTCTTTGACAGATTTAGGGAGTTTAAGGCTCTTGTTGAGAATCAAACAGAGAAAATAATTAAGGTGTTGAGGACAAAGAATGGTGGAGAGTTCTACAAGAACGAATTTGAAGAATTTTGTAAGAAGCACATTATAGAAAGGAAGATTACTACTCCATATACTCCTCAGAAGAATGGATTTGCAGAAAGGATGAACAAGACACTGATGGAAAAAGCAAGGTGCATGCTCAGTGGTTCTGGGTTAGGGAAAGAATTATGGGAAGAGGTAGTGGGTACTGCATGTTACCTAGTCAATCGATCACCCTCATCAACACTAGAAGGTAAGAATCCACACGAGGTATGGACTGGTAAGAAACCCTCTCTCACACATCTCAAGGTATTTGGTTGTGAGGCCTATGTTCACGTTCCAAAGGAAAACAGGAGTAAACTAGATAAGAAGGATGAAAAGTGTATCTTTATTGGGTATAAAGATGGTCTCAAAGGTTATAAGCTTTAGAACCCATAGACTAAGAAGGTCGTGTATAGTCGAGATGTGGTATTTAGAGAAATGAAAGATGTTGTCAAACGAGAAGTCATACCGAGTAAGGAATAACTAGAGAAAAAAGAGTTTGACTTAAAGGATGATGAATCAGACTCTACAAAAGAACATAAATAATAAGAAGAAGATCCTCATACTCCAGTATTGAGGAGATCGGTTTGAGAAAAAAGGCTACCGGAAAGGTATACTCCACCTTATTTCCATTCAAATTTTTCTTTGTCTATTACTGATGATGATCCTATAACTGTTAGGGAGGAAGTGGATTCATAGGATGGAAAACTCTCGAAAAAGGCCATGTTCAATGAAATGACAGCCTTAGATAAGAATGAGGCTTGGGATCTAGTAGAGTTGTCGACTGGAAGAAATCCCATTCGCAACAAATGGGTATTTAAAAGGATGTTGAATGTAGAAGGAAAAGTGGATAAATACAAATCTCCGTTAGTAGTAAAGGGTTATTCCCAGGTTGAGGGAATTGGTTTTGGTGAGATTTTTTCTCTTGTTTCCAAGTTAACCTTTATTAGATTTATTTTATTTGTTTCTATTGCGTTTGATTTTGAAGTAGAATAGATGTATGTGAAGACAACATTCCTACATGGGGATTTGGAAGAAGAAATCTACTTGAAGCAACTAGAAGGATTTGTTGTGGAGGGAAAGAAGGAGCTGGTATGCAAGCTGAAAAAGTCCTTGCATGCTTTAAAACAATCACCAAGGATGTGGTATCAAAAATTTGATACTTATATGTTGGGACTTGGCTTCACAATAAGCAAAGAGGATCATTGTGTGTATTTTAAATTATTTGGTGATATTTTGATTTATTTATTCTTGTATGTGGATGATATGTTGTTGATAGGAAACAACAAGGAGATAATCCAGGATGCGAAAGCTCAATTGTCCTCTAAATTTGACATGAAGGATCTTGGTTATGCAAATTTCATTTTGGGCATGGAAATTAAAAGAGATCGGAAAAATAGGAAACTCTGGTTAAATTGGAGAAAATATGTCGAGACCATATTGCATAGGTTTAATATTAAGGAATGTAAACTGGTCAGGGTCCCTATTCATGTAGGTGTAAAGTTATCTACAGATCAGTGTCCCAAGACAGAGGAAGAGGAGGAGGACATGTATTCTGTTCCATATGCGAGTGCAGTTGGCAGTTTGATGTATGCAATGGTCTGTACTAGTCCAGACATTGCACATGAAGTGGGAGTTTTGAGAAGGTGTATGTCAAAACCAAGGAATGAGCATTGGACAACAATAAAAAGGGTTTTCAAGTATTTGCATGGCACTACTAGTTATGGATTGTTCTACCAAGGAAGACCAATATTGAACAAAATATTGGAAATACATGGATTTGTGGATGTAGACTGGGTTGGAGATCTGGATCACAAAATATCTACAAGTGGGTATGTGTTTAACCTATTTGGAGGAGTAATCAGTTGGATGAGAAAAAGACAGTTTGTAGTGGCACTCTCAACTACAGAAGCTCAATACATGGAAACCACTCATGAAAGCAAGGAAGCGGTATGATTACAAAGATTGTGTTCAGGTATTGGGTTGGTACAACAATATGTAAGGATATATTGTGACAGTCAGAGTGCAATTTTCTAGCGAGGAACATGACTTATCATTGAAAGACAAAGCATATTGGTGTTCAATATCATTTTTTGATAGACATGGTTGAAGAAAAGAAGGTGTTGTTGATGAAGTTAGACACTTTGAAGAATGTTTCATATTCATTAACAAAATCTATGAGCATTGAGAAATTCTCTTGGTGTAGAGGATCTATGGGCATTGTTGCCCTAGATTGTTGACTATGTAGCCTTGTAACCCCCTGTATGCAAAGAAAACAACAAGTGGGAGAATGTTGGATATGTTTTATATTCTTTGCATGGTTAGAACTAATTTATACATTGCACTGAGCGCACAGGGGGGTGGAGCTCCCCCTTTCCCGAGGGGTCACAGGGTGGTGGAGCCCCCTTGTCCAAGGGGTTTGGGGGAAACGCCCCCGAATTGTTTTTCTTGGGGAAGTTTTTTGCGTCTGTTTTTGGGCGGTTTTTTGGCACATGGTTTTTATCGATGGTTTTCTATTTCCGATTAATGAATTAGGGTTTTTGACTAATTCAGGTTATTGTATTAGGGTTTTGGATCTCGTTGGATCCTATATGTATACATATTGTAAACAATGTATGAGATGATGAATATAGAAGATGTTGGTTTTCCCGGTTTGGGTTTCGAGGGGAAAACTCTCTGTGTAATGTGTGTATTTTCCATTGTATATTTTCAGTTATTTTATTGAAAATCTATTTACAGTAAATAATTGTACAAGGTTAAAATCAACAACACACACACACACACACACACACACATTCATGTGCATCCGTGTGAATAGAAACCATTATACACAAATATGCAAAGTTTCTCATGTATATAGCAAGTAAAGGTACATATAACCAAAATACATCAACAAAGAGGCTCTAATTTCCCTCTAGAGTCCAAAAATAAGCATATTACTAATTAATAACTAGAGCCCTTATTGAATTCTTGGATGAAAACCATCCAATTCCCTCTCCTTTCTCCCATTTCCTTTTGTGTCAAAAGTGACCTTACTGCTTGGTGAGGCACTACAAATTTTGTATGGTTATTCAAGATATAGGATCAGAAATGTTTTACTGCCTCATAGATAGCATTAGCTTATTTATCAATAGCTGGGTAATCTAGTTCAATTCCTTGGATTTTGGTGCTCATGAACAAGATAGGGGATTCATTGTTTTCATCATCTTTTTGAGTAAGAACCACAACTAAAGATTGGTCAGAAGCAAATGTATAAAGGAAGAAATCTTTGTTGAAATTGGGGATGCGCAATACAGGGGCTTGAGAGATAGTGGATTTGATTTTATTGAAGGCCTCTCTCCCTTCCTCACTCCATTTTAACTATGCATCCTTGCATATCATCCTTTGTAATGGTTTAATTATTTCTACAATGTCAGGTGTAAATTTCCTCACGAAATTAATCTTCCCAAACAAAGATTGCATGGATTTTTTATTGTGGAGAAGTGGAAGTTGTGAGATTTCCTTTATTCATTTAAGATCAATATTGATTCCATATTTAGAAATAATATGACCTAGGATTTTTTCTTCATCCATATCAAATATTATCTTCTTTGGGTTCAAAGATATCACGTACTTCCTACACCTTTCAAAAATCTGGGTAAGGTGAGCAATGTGGTCTGCCCTGTTCTTGGAGTAAACTGTGACATCATCTAAGTAGACCACTAAAAACTTGTTAATTAACCCTCTAAAGGATACATCCATATCCCTTTGGAAAGTAGCTCCTACATTAATTAATCTGAATGACATGCGTTTATAGGGGAATGTTCCCCATTTAGTCTAGAAAGTTGTCTTCAATCTATCTTCTTTAGACACTAAAACCTGGTTATATCCTAAGAAACCATCACGGGGGAATGGGATGATTATATTTTTCCGAGGCCCTATTCAAATTTTTGAATTTGACACGCAAATGAATTTCCCCTGAATTCTTTTTCACGGGCACCAAATTAGCTACCCATGCAGAGTGCCTCACTTGAAATATTATCTTTGCATCTAGAGTTTTTTGAGCTCCTTCTGCATTAGAGGCTCAAGAGATGGATGGAATTTCTTTAGCTTACGTTGGAATGGTTTAACCTTAGTCCTAAACGAAATAATATGATGAATAATCATAGTTTCATATGTTTTCAAGTCTTCGTAGGACCAAGCAAAAAAATATTGATATTCTTTAAATAACTTCAGGTAAGCCTTCTTCTCGCCAGGAGACAATGATTTTATAAGGTTAATGTTTTTTGGATTGTTCGCAATCCCTAGATTTATGACTTCATAGGGAGGGCATGAACTACTAGTTTTCACATTCTTGGGGTTTTTTAACTTTTTTGGCAAATGAAAAAAGGTTTTCCAGGTTGACTACTCCTCTGGGTATTGTGTGAAGTCTGGATTAAGTCATATTGTTTTCCTTATCTGTATTATGTTCCACATATTCTTGTTCAACAAGCATCTTTTGGAAAACTTCATCATTAATAGCCATGTCCTTGAAATTTTCTTCGTTAGTTAAAAATGATATAATTTGCTCATCTCCTTCAAATACCCTCCAGTTGGTGATGTTATATGGGAAGGAAGGTTTTTATAACAACTCTATGGAAAACATAGAAGTCTCATAGTCTTCGAGGGGAGATAGTCTCGAAGTTGTTGTGGCTAGAGAGTTAGCAATTACATTCTTAGATCAAGGGATAGATATGATGTTAAACACTTGAAAGTTTTCTACCAAACTATGTACTTCCTTCTCGTAGTTTCATAGGTGAGGGAGAATTGCAATGTATAGTATTATTTACCTATATGATAATGATTTCTGAATCACCAAAGAAAACTAATTCCTTAATGTTCAGGTCAATAGAGTTCTTGATTCCTTGAACCAAGGCTTAGTATTCAGGCATGTTATTTTTTCATTCAAACTCCAATATACATAATAAGAAACTATGTTTTCCTACTAGATCAATGAAAATGTAGCCTACACTAGATCCTTCTTGATATCTGGATCCATCGAAGAACAAAGTCCAAATTGCAGAAGTGAAGTTCGACACTTTGTTGTTAGGGTCTATACCAGGGGCTTGAATTTTGTTTTCTAAGATATGGGCTTGAAATCTTTTGTTGGGCTCACTACATTCATTAATTATTTCTATTTTTTCTTATAGCAGTAGCTCCGAATTTTGTGAAAATAGTGTTTTAGACATGCAAGGTAGGAAGTTCCCAAAGTTAGAGTTGCAAGAATAATTCCCCAATATAGGAAATTATGTTGAAGACGGTTCATTTGGGGATTCCAAATCAGTGACAATATGTTTCAGATACTTTTCCCTATCAATTTTGATCATGTTGGAATGCCCCTTCAATGGTAGCCATAAGTGGGACTAGTCGGTACTGAAGTAACCATGTAGTTTTTGGGACCAGTTCCGACTTAACAATATTTTGTAAGCTTCTGGAATATCTACAACAATGATGTCAATGACTTGGTGAAACTTTGGGTTAGAGGCAATGTGGATCATAACATATTTTAGTTCACCGATTACTTTGACTTTAGTTTTGTTTAGCTTTATTATGTGTGTATCAATTTTAGTGGGGGTTATGTTCAACTTATTACACACTGAATAGGGAATTATGTATGAAGATGCATCAGAATCAACCAAACAATTGTGCAAATTTATGTTATAAATTTCAAAAGTCGACAAAAAGGCTAGAATAGTTAACCTAGATTTCCCGTCAGTGGTTGCTGATTTTATATTTGACTTTCTGGTTTCCTAAAAGGTGGTTTTTCCAACATTTAGATTGGGTTCAACCATGGGTTTTTCACGTTCTTTTAAAGCTTTCAACAACAATTCCTTTTGCTGAGGAATTTTGCATAAGTCCATGAAAAAAATATTTGCTTTCATCCTTTTCAAATCTTCTACCACATTATATTCTAACTTTGGTACCTCTTGGGTTTGAAATTTAGGGTCAATGCTAAGTAGAGGAGTTGGTTGGGGTGAAGAAGCTACTTTTTAGGCTTTTTTGGAGCATGGGATAAGATAGGATGATTTTGCATGATAGGACCCTTACTCCTTGTTTGGATCACCAATATTTCATTAGGTGGTTCTTCCTCTTTGGTGGGGTCATCCGGTGGTGACATGTGATTGATACCCCACAACACCATGGTTGTTTGTTCAAGTGGCTCAGTAACCTCATTTTCTGTAACATTTGATGTTTGATCACCAAGCTTCTCGGTCAACACACTACCATCTAAGAAATCATTGGCTAATAAATTCATGGCATGCACACCCATTGGGTACAATCCTTTTCCAAATGGTGTTCTTGATGATAATTACAAAAGGAATCAGAGGCTACTTCACCCAAGTCAATATTTAAGTTGTCCAGGGGTGGTTCTATAGCCTTGTAGGGTGATGGCTTTCTAAAGAAATGATTGTAAGGCCTAGGATTGGAGGTTCCTTCACCTGCATTCCTTTTCATGTCCAAAATTTCATTAGATAACTTCTTTACCATACTTTTCAGAATTTCCATATCGACATTTTCCTTTTCAATGATTGGCTTTGGGAACACTCAATCGGAAATTGGAAGGTTCACACACAATAGAAAATTTAGGAAAATGAGTTGAACTAATATACATGGGTATTTCACCCTTGGAAACCTCTCAGCCATTACCCTCGACACTCCCCCCTCTTGTGGATTAATTCAGCCCCCATCTCTCATCCATGTCCCCTCAGTAGTGGTTATCACATTGTACTAATAAAACAAGGAAATACAATTCACATATTACATCGCTTGGCCATAGCCACATATTATATCTACATAATCATAATCTAAACTGGGGATTATAGTGGGGATGTTACATTCACTCTCCCCTAAAATTGTGCATCATCCTCAATGCACACAATGTAGATATACATACATGCAAATTTACATCACAATACCTAGAAAATAAAATTATGCAATTTTACAACTACAACAACAGTTACAACCATAATCTCTTGTTCCTCTCAACTCATCGAACCAAGGAATGCACCATTCATTTATCATGGCTAAACCAAGGGATGTACCATCTGTTTATCAAGAATAACCCAAGGAATGAGCCATTCAGTTATCAAGGTCCCCAATGTAGTTGGCTAGGACTCGAAGGTGTGGTTCTGGAACTCTAGCTACTCGAAATGGAGTTTTAAATTCTATCTTCTTCAAAATTGTCAAAAATTTGTGGGTACGTTGACCACATGTTTTATTCATGCTCCATGTAGCATATTTAGGACCATGTTTACAAACCCTATGGATTTTTTCCTAAGCACTTTCACTTTCTGATCCAAGATGCGTATTGGTTCCACCCGAAAATCCCCTTCGTGCTCCACCTGGATCACATTCCAATCAATAATGTGGTTAGGATCAGGTACATATTTCTTTAATAATGACACATGAAATACATTATGCACTCTCATGGATGCAGACAATGTTAGCATGTATGAAACTTGCCCCATCTTTTATAATATTTCGAAAGGTCCACAATATCTCATTTCCAACTTCGGGCAACTTCCTAATCCTAGTGAAATTCTCTTCACCTTTACTTTTAAAAACACATGATCACCCACTTTAAAATCTCTAAACACCTTATTCTTTCCTGCATAGATTTTTTGCCTATCCTGGGCACCCTTCAAATTCTGCTTGATCTTTTCCATGTTCTCTGCCATTTCCTTTAACAAATCTGGCCCAACAATTGCTCTTCCTGTTGGATTAGCCCAAATCACTGAATTGTTACATTTTCTGCCATACAATGCTTCAAACATACTCATTTTCAATGAGGCTTGATAGCCATTATTGTAGGAAAAATTGACTAAATAAATATAATCTTCCCATTTTGATGGTTGATCCATCACATACATTCTAAGCATGTCGTCAATTATCTTGTTAATCCTTTCTGTTTTCCCATCTGATTCTGAATTGTTGGAGATAATTCACACACACCTAGGATTTCTTTTTCCTAAGGCTTTACCTATGTTTATTAGTCATTATTCAGTCTCCTATAGTTTAGGGAGAATATTCCTTTTCCTACATTCAAGGAGAATATTCTCTTCAATTCACACTTCATTTTGATCAGTTGAGTGGAGTCTTAATGCCACATTGGTTTCATCACCATGCAACATTGGGATCATCACCTGCTAATGCACATTGTCCTTGGGATTATCACCAGAATAGCACATTACTCATGATTCCATGATCTCCTCATCACTTCACTCTGTTTCAGTCAGTTAACTGAAGATTGAGAGACTAGTTAACTCACACTAGGTGGCAATTAACTACCAGTGTGTGTCTAGATCACTCTAGACCACCACTATGGCACATTGGCTTCTCCTCCAGTGCGCATTAGTTGAGTTATGCAGAGTATATCATGTGTAAATTATCATTCATTCATTTGCTTAATGCAAATTCTTTGATTCTCACTCTCTCGTTTCTGTCTTTTATCATTTCTCTTCAAACTGTGTATGTATTTTTTCTAGATAGATCTTATATGTGCAGGTTCATCCACATTTACATGGTATCAAAGATAATGTATTACTAGGAAAAAGACACACCAGACTTTTTTTGTAGGTACTGATGATTGAAGATAGCGGGAAAATGGAATTTCCAAAATAATTGATTCTTACACCGTACAATTTCTTTGCATGGAAGGACAGGATGGTAATACATATTTTAAGTAGAGGATTATACAATTTAACCATGGACACATGGACTGAACCTACATCAGCCATATAAAAATCCAAGTATCTAAATCAGATGGATGAAGTGTATGGGACTATTTGCAGTCTCATTTCTCCTGAGTTCCTCTTTCACATATCCTCCTGTAAAACACCCAATGAAGTCTGGACCGCCATGGAAGGAATTTTTGGAAAATAGGATGCAATGAGGGGACATATACTCGAGGTGGAATTTCTCACTTTGGATCCAAAAAACTTCGACAATCTCCAAGATTTTTTACCAAATATAAGGATTTGTTGTTGCAACTCAAGGCTTGTGGGGTTGATAAATCTATGGAGGAGAAACAAATGGTTCTTACCATTCTTTCCAAACTTGGTCCAAAATACTCAGTTTTTGTATCCACATTTCATTCAGTTGGGCTCACCTCTAGAGCTACCTAGAAAATTCCTTCTCTTGAGGCCTTTATAAAGTCTCTGGCGCAAGAACATACCAAAATCATCAATATGGAAAAAATCAAAGGCTCAAAGGCGCATGCACTTGATGTGAAAGATGGTAGCAGTCACCAAAATCAGAAATCTAAAAACCAAGACAGAAGGAAGGCACATGCAAATCCAAAGAAGGAAGGGTACTCAAAACCCTTCAATGATTCCTCCTGATTCAAAGGTGGAAAGGGAAGAAAAGGGGAGAAATGCACTTACTTCCAATGAGGATTCCATCCAGAATCCGCATGCATGAAGAAACAGATAGATCAAATGACACAAATACTTCATAAAAACAACCTTGGAGATCACATCCCCGAGGGTGCCAAGAAGAAGAATCCAAAAGATCAAAACCCCAAGAAAGGTAATTCTAGCCATGCTTTGATTTCCATTAACTTCTCTCCCGATGCTTGGATTTTAGATTCAGGTGCATCACACCACATGGAATCCAAAAAATAAGTCTACTCTTCATTGGACACATGCAAAGGTCCTCCTATTATGATGGGGGATGACTCTCCAGTGGAGGTTACCAACAATTGAAGAGTTGAACTCACAAACGGAAGCTTCGAGAATGTGATACACGTTCCCAAACTTTTCGTCAATCTTCTCTACATGTATCAGGTGAAAAACTATGATACCAGAAAGAGAGTAATATTCACACCTGATTTTGTGGATATCTATGACATGCAAACCAATTCCAAAGTTTCTATTGGTGAGGTAAATCACCAATCTAGACTCTACACATTTTCTGAATTTATTGAACCGGATTATGCATTACTGCTTACGCATGTTGATGAAAGCAGTAGGATATGGCACGAAAGTTTCAAGAATTTAAATTTTAGATATATGAAAAAACTTAGAAAGAAGGGAATGGTTGATGATCTACCTGATATCCACTTCTCCAAAGGAATTTGTGAGAGATGTGTTCTTGGAAAACACCCTCAAAAGAAATTCGATAAAAGAAAGACTCAAAAGGCTTCCTTTCCTTTGGATCTGATCCATAGTGACCTCATGGGACCTTTTCTGCATCCATCAATCAGTAAGTCAAGGTACGCGCTCATTTTTGTTGATGATTTCTTGATGTAGTCCGTCGACCCTATCGGCCCTTGGGTCAAAAGTCCACTACAGGATCGTTCTATATTCCCTTGAGCCAGATCGACTCTTTTGATTCCCACTGGAATCTACAAAATTATCAATCCACAGGTCCTTTTTGGCAACTCTCAATATCGCAAGTTTGCGAGTTGAGAGTTGCCAAAAAGGACCTGATGTAGGACCTGATTTCTTGATGTAGTCCGCCGACCCTATCGGCCCTTGGGTCAAAAGTCCACTACAGGATCGTTCTATATGCCCTCTGGAATCTACAAAATTATCAATCCACAGGTCCTTTTTGGAAACTCTCAATATCGCGAGTTCGCAAGTTGAGACTCCGACTCTTCCTCCTCCAAATTTGCGATACCCGAGATCGCGAAATGATTATAGCTCCTTCTCCGTCAGCACCTTCCCACACGACCACTGGCTAGGCTAAGCACTAGCGCCTTTCGCCTCTCGTGCCTTCACGAGTTTAATGGTTCAACCTTTGGCACCTTTCCTTCCGAACCCCTGAGAGGCGAGATTTGAATTTTCTCCTCTCGTTCTCGCTTCTTGCGACTTCGCGAGTCAAAGGCTCAAACTTTTGTTCCCTTATCTCTTGAGTTCCCGAGACACGAGAGGTCAACGGGATGTTGACTCCTCCAAAGGTGTGACACGTGTTCGCTGGTCTACTTTCCGGGCCCACCTCGCGATTCTGCCACGTGTCTCTTATGTGCAACCTTGGAACTTTGCGACTTTGCCTTTCGTGACATGGGACACTCAAACTTTGAGCTTTCACCTTGCGAAACCCCGAGTTCGTGAGATCCCTAGATCTCTGCCACCTATCCTTCTCCTAACGAATGGATGTGATTATTTCACGACTTCGCTACTCGCCACTTTGGGACTTTCAGGACAAAATCCTCGACCCCTTAACCTCCGATATGCGAAACGAAGAAATTTCGACACATCTTCTTCATGGGTCCCACATGGAACTTCTCACCTTTTTCAAAATTTCGAACCTCGCAACTTCACGAGTCCTAATGCTAAGCCTTCAGCTTCTCAACTTGCGAAACCCCAATACAGTTGATCTCGCGACACGTGTCCTTCCAATCGGATGACTCTGATCCAATCTCCACTTCACTATGAAACTTCTCGCCTTGTCGAGGTTTCAGACTTTGCAATTTTGCGAATCCAAATGTCAAAGCTTCGGCCCTTCCACCCGCGAATTCCCGAAATGAACTTTCAGGGATAGATCCAATGGTCCACGTTGATCTTATTCAACGACTCTGGTTTTCCTTGGGCTTGTGCTTCAGAACAACACCCTGTAACCTCCTTGCTCCTTTGCGAGATCCGATGGCTCATGGGACTTCGCGAATTCCCCATGGAGAATTCCGACCGTCCGTTCTCCCTTCTGAGAACTTCCGCAAATTTGACAAAGTGTTTCACCATGAAACTTTAATCGCCTGCAACACAAAATTACGACACCTCCTTTCAACACCTCAAGGTATCAACCTTCTGTGATTTTCTTCAACAACTATGAAGATTCTTTCTCTCCTAAGCTTTCTCCAACTCTGAGTCTTAAAGAAGACTC
This sequence comes from Picea glauca, assembly GCA_000966675.3. Classification (NCBI taxonomy): domain Eukaryota; kingdom Viridiplantae; phylum Streptophyta; class Pinopsida; order Pinales; family Pinaceae; genus Picea; species Picea glauca. The sequence continues at coordinate 112,242 of JZKD02S1679916.1, read as the reverse complement.
ATGCACGCACTCCTTGTGGAAAATCTTTTTATTACTTCAAAGAATTGAAGTCTTTCGACTCTGTGCACTCCTTGTAGCAGTATTCCTTCAACAATTTCTCAGGTTCGCAAACTCTGAGACTTTACTCGGCCTATGCACACACTTTGCACGGCTCCTGTGCCTAACTGCACTTTCGAGGAAATGAGAACAAAAGATAACCCTTCTAAGCTTTCAGAGATAAAACTCTGAACTCTTGTCAACACACTGCTTGCGGACAATTCAACTGCACTCCTTGCAGGAACTCTTGCTCAGATAGAGAAACAATTGAAACTCCTTTCCCTTACTCTATCTCTCTCTCAGATTTCAAACATTTAGCAATAAATCATACACACATAGTATAAACAACAAATGCATGACATAAAGAGTAAAAAATTACTGAGCATAACATTCAACAATGCATACACAGAGAATATCACAACACCATGAATCTGAGTCAAAGCTCTTTGTATTAATCCAAAACTTCTGTACATGGGTGATTTCAACTACAACTCTCTGCTCTCTTCTCTATGCTCTATGCTCATAATCTTGACAATGATAATACAACTATAGAATGAGGGTGTCTATATCCTGTTTCCCTCTTGCACTCTAACTGTCTAATCTAAGCATTAAATTCTATCTACCTACATTCATTACACATAAAGGATCCTATTTACTATGGACGAGAGAGGGTTGCTCAAGGTCCTTTTACAATAATACAAGTATGCCTCCACTTTAATGATTTCATTAATATCTCAAAACATTTTCAAAAAATGTGCTCGGTGATTTTCCAATTGTCTCTTATCTCTGCGTTGGCTCGCTACTGGCTATGCTTGCACGTCCTTGCGATGCTCCTACATCCTTTCTCATGCTTCACATGGAATTTCTTTCTCAGGAAAAAATCTGAGGTCTTTCAACACCTCAAATATTTCAAATCCCTTGTTGAGACACATTCAGGAAAGAATATTAAAGTCCTCCGAACAGATAATGGGGGGGAGTATGTCAACCATGAGATACAAAATATTTGTTTTGAGTCCAGGATTTAGTGGTAGCACATGGTTCCTTATACTCTGTAACAAAACAAAGTGGCTGAGCGGAAAAATAGATCCCTGAAAGAGATGGAATCGTGCATGCTGCATGCAAAGTCACTTCCACATAAATTATGGGATGAAGCACTTAATTGTGAAACCTACATCCAAAACAGATCTCCCCATAGATTTGTCAAGGATAAGACCCCCTACGAGGTTTGGAGTGGCCTCAAACTAGAAGTAACCCACTTCTGTATATTTGGTTCTCATGCATGGGCCAGGATTCCCTCTGAGAAGAGGAAGGAACTTGATCCACAGAGTACATAGTGTACTTTTGTTGGACCCCGATGGTGTGAAGGGATATAGACTCATTGATCTCTCCACAAACCGACTCATCATTGAGCGTAGTGTCAAATTCGACGAAAGTATCTCGCATGTACCTCAACAAATGCATGCATACACTTTAGTACATTCAGAGATGATGAGAATGCACATACTGACTCTTCTTTAGATGAGATTTTTGATTGAAAGGATTTAGATGATTCAGATACAAAGTTAGTACATTCAGATGCATATTCGGTGCATGTAGATGCAGATGTAGAGACATAGTCGAGGCCCAAGTGGGGCAAGACTACTCTTCAGAATGCAGGACATCTTGTTGGAGATATAGCTGATACCAGGAGGACTCGATATGATTTCGAGGAGACTCCTCTTGCATTCACTGCCACTAAACCGATGCCACCCAGGAATATTTTCTTGGTTCAGCCTTCATATCCATAGTCCTATGGCGAGGCTGTTTGGAATCCCTTTTGGGAATCCGCCATGCTGGAGGAGTGAAACTCCCTCCTCAAGAACCAGACTTGGGATTTGGTTCCCCTTCCTGCAGGAAGGAAAATTTTCAGGTCCAGATGGGTCTACAGGACCAAGAGCGCAACAGATGGATAGGTTAGTAGATACAAAGCTGGGATAGTTTCCAAAGGATTTCAATAGGTGCACGACATTGACTATGATGAGACCTTCGCTCCATGTTGGCACAAGGCAAATCCAGGGTTCAGCTCCAAGAGCGTACCAACAAGCCCTAACTACTGGCCCTTTCGGCAACACCTGCGAGGAAGATGCAGTCTCATTCGGAGTAACTATGGGGGGGTTGCAAAACAAATATGTCTACAACCAAGGGGAATACCAAGTGGATCCGATACAAGAACAACACAACATCTATATATCAATTATCAGCTTAGTTCTACTACGCACAACTATCTGTTAGATCTAACACAGTAATACAATAGCAGTATATCAAATGACAAAGAACACAACAACAATCACACACAACACAAGATATACGTGGTTCACCCTCTCTCTAGGTCTACGTCCATAGAACTGTGCTTTATAATATATTAAGATGAATCATACAGTTCTTGTCTGCGCTCTTAGCTAGAAAATCTTCTTTCTCCTCCTCTTTGTCTCTCCCCTCCTGTGCACCTAGCTGCAGGACTGATCTTCGCACCTAGCTGAAGATCCTACAATACAAACTACTCTCACAATACAATAGTTCTCTCTCAATATAAATCTCTTCTCATCACATAATCGAACCCATCCCAGGTCCTCTTGACCTTTATTTATACATTGCAATAGCTCACTGATAGCATTAGGCTGAAACCTAAGTGTCAAAACCCTAGATACCAAAACCCTAGGTCAACTTAACTTGCATTTCCATGGCTTCACCAACCTGTCTTCCCCTCTTTCTTGCGCGGTGCTCCAGATAATCCAACGGTGGATTTTTCCTCTTGCTGAGTTTTCCATTATCCATCTTCCTTGTTGATCTGTCATCCTCGATCTCCTTGTCGAATGACTTGCTTTCTCTTACTTCGCTCCGTCTTTTCTGCTCTTCTCCTCACTTTGACCCAGTAACAGTCACTGTGTCTTCCGTGCAGTTCACATTCCTTCTTTTCTGCATTAATATTCTTTTACTTCCATACCCAAGGGCCAATAGGCCCCCAACACTCACTTGTGACTCATCCCAAGGCACTTCAGATATGATCTCTCTGATTTTCTTCAACTTTGGTCTGCGCAGGGCATCCTGTGATTTCTTCTCTATCCCTCCCTTCCTTGTACAGACTGTCTTTTCTATGTCTGGTACCCAGTTTCAACTACACCTGGTACTTGGATCCTTGTCCTCATGATTTTACTGAGAGATGCGAGGCAATTGGTTGTCATAATACAATTTCAACCGGCTCCCATTCACCAATCCTTCCCTCCATTCTCCATTCAAAGTCTTCAATGACGCAGCTCCTCCTTCTGTAACATAGGCAACCTCATATGGCCCGAGCCAATGTGTTCAGAACTTCCCAGGATGCTTCATGAACTTGCTGTCATATATCAGTACCAAATCACCTTGCTTAAATACCTTCTTCTTGATGTGTCTGTCATGGTAGGCCTTTTCTCTTTCCTTCTGTACCTGCTGATGAAATCCTGCAATAAATCTGTCTTCTTCGAGTTCAACCAACTGCGCGAGCCTCTCTTGAACAACACCAGTGTCATCCATATATGTAAAGGCAATGATTCTTAAGATTTGTACCAAATATTCCATCGGGACCACTTCTTCAAGACCATAAACCAACTTAAAAGGGGTCTGCATTGTTAGCTTCTTGCAAGTGGTTCTATAGGCCCATAATAATGCTGGTACTCTTAAATCCCAGTCATCCATGTTCACACTGCAAATCTTTGTCCGCGCTATCTCCAAGATCTTGTTGAATGCTTCAACTGTCCCATTCGCTTGTGGATGGTAAGGTGTGCTCTTCTGATGATGGACTGCAAATTCCTTAGTCAAGGCTTCAACAGTATTATTCATGAAATGTGTGCCTTGATCACTCATAAGGATTAGGGCTTGTTGGTGCACTCTTGGAGCTGAAACCTGGGTCTTCCCTTGTGCCAACAAATGGTCTTGACAATAGAACTATTTGTTGGCATAGGGGCAGACCCAAGGTTCAGCTCCAAGAGCACACCAACAATCCCTAACTACTGGCCCTTTCAGCAACACCTGCGAGGCAGATGCAGTCTCACCCAAAGTAGCTATGGGGGGGTTGTAGGACAAAGATGTCTACAACCAAGGGGAATACCAAGTGGATTCGATATAAGAACAACACGACATCTATATATCAATTACCAACTTAGATCTACTCTGCACAACTATCTGTTAGATCTAACACAGTAATACAATAGAAGTATATCAAATGACAAAGAACACATCAACAATCACACACAACACAAGATATACGTGGTTCACTCTCTCTCTAGGGATACATCCACAGAACTGTGCTTTATAATATATTAAGATGAAGAATACAATTCTTGTCTATGCTCTTAGCTAGCAGATCTTCTTTCTCCTCCTCTATGTCTCTCCCCTTCCTACACACCCAACTGAAGATATTACAATATAGACTGCTCACACAATACAATAGTTCTCTCTCAATAGAAATCTCTTCTCATCAGATAATCAAACCCATCCCAGGTCCTCTTGACCTTTATTTATACATTACAATATCTCACCAACAACATTAGGCTGAAACCTAAGTGTCAAAACCCTAGATACCAAAACCCTAGGTGTCTAAACCCTAGGTCAACTTAGCCCACGTTTTCAGGGCTTCGCCAACCTGTCTTCCCCTCCTCCTCACGCGGTGCTCCAAAGCATCCAACGATGGATTTTTCCGCTTGTTGATTTGTCCATGATCCATATTCCTTTCTGATCTATCATCCTCGATCTCCTCGTCCAATGGCTTGATTTCTCTTACTTCACTCCGTCTTTTCTGTTCTTCTTCTCACTTCGACCCAGTAATAGTCACTGTGTCTTCCGCATAGTTCACATTCCTTCTTTTCTGCCTTAATCTTCACTTACTTCCATACCCAAGGGCCAAAAATCCAATAGTAAATATGGATTCCATACACTTGGCACTTTCCATTACAACATCCAAGGGATGGGAAGTCCATCAGATGGATGTGAAGAATGCATTTCTCCACGAAGATCGCTCTGAGGAGATCTACATGGAGCATCCCCAAGGATTCATGCAGGATTCATATTTGGTCCATCGAATGAAGAAGTCTCTTTATGGCATCAAGCAGGACGTGAGGGAATGATATGCCAAGATGGATTCCTACCTGTTGTCACAGAACTTTGTACGTTGTAATTTAGACCCAAATGTTTACATGCTCAAGGCAGATGATTCACTTCTACTCCTAGTTCTGTATGTTGATGATTTGCTGATCAACAATAGCTCGAATTCAGCAATTGATGCAGTCAATAAGATTCTGCATGAAAGTTTCTTGATGATGGACATGGGTCCACTACATTTCTTCCTTGAACTCGAGATCAGTAAGAATGCATCAAGAATCAAACTATCTCAGTCCAAGTATGCATGAGATCTCCTTGATAGATTTAACATGAAAGACTACAAGTTTTCCCCGACTCCTTTCCTATCAGGAGTTAGACTTAAGGATGGTGGGGACGCTCCACTAGTGGACAACACACTATACAAACAACTAGTGGGGATTTTGTTGTATCTCACACACTCCAGACCATACCTCTCCTATGCATTTGGAGCAGTCTCCAGGTTCATGCAAGAGCCACATGAGTTACATTGGAAGGCTGCAAATCCTATCCTTCAATACATATAGGGAACCATCACCTTTGGGATTCACTATGTAGTAGACTCTACATTAGACCTCATCGGGTTCATTGATTCTTACTGGGTTGGTGATAGCATTGATCGTAAGTCCATATCTGGTTACTCACTTAGTTTGGGTTTCAGGCCCATCTGTTGGTCGAGCAAGAAGCATGCTACTATTTTTCTATCTTCAATCAAGGCAGAGTACAGAGGGGTAGTTAACATAACCATTCAGGCTATGTGGCTGCAACATTTTCTCACTGAGTTGGGCATTCAGTTTCATCAGTTGATCATCATCTAGTGTGACAACCAAAGCACTTTGAAGTTCTGCAGAGATCCAGTTCAGAGGCAGCGGATGAATCACATCAAGATCCACATGCACTACATTCAAGACTTATTACACGAGGGGATCATTGACTTGCATTTTTGTCCTTCAACAGAACAGACTGCAGACATCTTCACCAATACCTTCACTGAGCAAAAGTTCCATTCTCTGTGCAGTCGTCTTGGAGTGAAGGACACAATTTCCTAGAAATTGTCAGTTATTTTTTTACATACATTGTACTTTGATGGGGGTTTTTTCCCATGAGGTTTTCACTCTTTCCTCATTTATTTTAGTGTATCTTTTGTTTTCGGGTACCTAAAATGGCCTCGTTGCCGAGACCCATTCTTTATTTTCAACATAGTGATGTTCAGGGGGGGTGTTGGAGATACTTCACACACACCTAGGATTTATTTTTCCTAAGGTTTTCCCTATGTTTATTAGTCATTATTCAATCTCCTATAATTTAGGGAGAATATTCCTTTTCCTACATTCTAGGAGAATATTCTCTTCAGTTCACACTTCAGTTTGATCAATTGAGTGGAGTCTTAATGCCACATTGGTTTCATAACCATGCAACATTGAGATCATCACCTGCTAATGCTCATTGTCCTTTTGGATTATCACGAGACTAGTGCATTACTCATGATTCCCTTATCTCCTCATCACTTCACTCTGTTTAAGTTAGTTAATTGAAGACTGAGAGACTAGTTAACTCAGACTAGGTGGCAGTTAACTCCCGTAACTGTCGGTGTGTGTCCAGATCACTCTAGACCACCACTATGCCGCATTGGATTCTCCTCCAGTGTGCATTAGTTTATTTATACAAAGTATATCATGTGTAAATTATCATTCATTCATTTGGTTAATGCAATTTTTTTAATTCCCACTCTCTTGTTTCCATCTTTTCTCATTTCTCTGCAAACTGTGTATGTATTTTTGCTAGCTAGATCTTATATGTGTAGGTTCATCCACATTTACATCGATGATACATTGTACTAAGATTTAATTTTTTTCCAAAGCCCTTGAACAAACCTTTCCAAAAATTAGAAGTAAACTTTGGATCTATATCTGAAACTATTTCCTTAGGCACTCCGTGTAAAGTAGCAACTTCCTTCATATCTATCTCTGCAATATTTGTCACCTTGCGTGTAGTATTTACCGAAATAAAATGTGTTTCCTTAATTAATTTATCAACCACCACCATGCTGGAATCATGTTGCTTCAATGTTTTGGGAAGCTTTGTTATAAAATCAACTGTGACAACTTACGACTTCCATTCCAGAATTGGCAATGGATGTAGCAAACCTGCTAGATGCCTATGCTATGTCTTTATTTTTTGGAATTCTAGACATATGGCTATGTATTAGCCACTTCCTTTTTCATTTCTGACCAAAAATGTTGTCTTCTTATAGCTACAACTATCTTATGATATCCTAAGTGTCCAACATATCACACATTGTGCATTTATTTAAGAATTGCATTTTTCAATTCATTGGAATTCGACACATATACCTTGCCTTTGTACATGATAATTCCATATTCTTTGAGCTCATAAAAATTAAATTTATACTAAAAATTACTTTGTGGTAATATCTCTTTTGTTTTCAAATAATTCTGATCTAAATTTGCTACTGTAATTATTTTATCTTTCAGATATATCTTGTACATGCTAATGGTTGCAATATGCACTTCATGAGTTATCCTACTGAGTGCATCAACCACTTGATTTTCCTTTCCTCCTATGCTTAATTTCAAAGTCATACTCACTCAGAAATTCCAACCATCTATTTTGTCTGGCATTTAGTGTTGAATTTCCAAACAAATGTTTCAGACCACAATGGTTTGTCCTTAGCTCAAATTTCTTACCCATAAGGTAATGCCTCCACATTTTTAGTGCATGTACAATCATTGCTAACTCCAAGTCATGTGTAGCATAATTCCTCTCATGCTATTTTAATTTTCTATATTCATAGCATAACACATGATCCTTTTGACTAAGAACTCCACCAAGCCCTTTCTTGCATGCATATGTGCACACAACAAAATCTTCATTTGGATCTGCAATCATTAATATTGATGCACTTATCAACATTTCATTCAACTACTAAAAACTCTCTTCACACTTGGGCATCCATTCAAAATTCACTCCCTTCTTTTGTAATGAAGTGATTGGACTTGCAATCCTTGAGAACCCTTTTATGAATCTTTGGTAATAACTGACAAGACCCATGAATAATCTGACCTCTATCACATTCTTTGGTGTTGGCCATCCTCTAATGGCCTCTATCTTCTCAAGATCCACTTCTATTCCTGTTGTTGAAATTATATGCCTCAAGTAGTGAATCTTCTTTTGATAAAAGATGCACTTACTTAGCTTAGCATACAATTTATGCTCTCTTAAAACTTGCAATACCATTCTTAATTTTTGTTCATGTTCCTCTTCTGATTTAGAGTATACAAGTATGTCATCTAGGAACACAATTTCAAACTTGTCCAAGTACTCTTGAACACTCAATTCATCAAACACATAAAGACTATTGGGGCATTTGATAGTCCAAATGGTACTACCATGAATTCACAATGCCCATACGTAGTCCTAAATGTGGTCTTGTTGATTTCTTCTTCTTTTATCCTCACTTGATGACAACTTGATCTCAAGTCAATCTTGGAAAATATTCTTATGCCTTTTAGCTGATCAAACAAATCATCGATTCTTGGAAAAGGATACTTGTTCTTTATGGTGACCTTATTAAGATATATGAAATCAATACACATCCTCAAGGTTCCATATTTCTTCTTTACAAAAATAACCAGGGCTCCCCAAGGTGACACACTTGGGTGTACATACCCCTTCTTTAACAACTCTTCAAGTTGCATCTATAACTCCTTCAATTATGGTGATACCCATTCTGTATGGCATCTTAGACACTAGGGAAGCTCCTCGCACCAAATAAATAGAGAAATCAATGTCTCTCATTGGTGGAATTCCTGGGATTTATCTAAAAACATCCTCAAAATACCTCAAGACTAGATTCTCTTCATTGCTTGCCACTTTGTCTTTGGTTGCCTTTTCCATATGGGCTACAAAAATGTGAAATCCCTTCCTGAAACTCTTTTTCAACTACATAGATGAAATCTCTCTAATAGCTACAACTCTCGGAATACCTTGAATCTTTCCTTGCTTCCCATCCTCATCAAGAAATGTGATTGTATTGTTATAACAATCTAGGACAACATGGTGCTTTTCCAACCAATCCATGTTAATTAAAAAATAATAGGAACCTAACGGTATGATGTTTACATCTACCTTCGTGTTGAGTTTTCTCATGTCTATTTGAAAATATTTAAACAACTCATTGATTTTCCTCTTAGCCCCCATGGCTAACTGAGCTAACCAATATCTCTTATGCTTACTTCTTTGCAAGTGAAATATTTCAACAATGTTAGAATTTAAGTAACTATGGCTATCTCTCGAATCAATTAAAATTGCTATGGGATGGTTATCAATCTTACCTTCCACTTCAATCATGGGGGATCGATACTCATCTTGCTTGTTTTCCAAGGCTGCCTAAATCCTTAGCATGGTTCCTTCCATGTCTACCATCGTTTTAGCCCCCTGAATTTTTTGGACAGTCCTCATTCTTTCTCCTTTGTGAGGGAAATCCATATATAAATTATTTCCCTCACATCCCCAATATTGAACAGGTTGTTTCCTTGGCATTTTCATAAATTAATATGCATTCTTGTGCTCATTTTGGGTGACTTGATCTTGCTGATTTGATTGAGATTTGTTCCTGAAAAGGGTGGCTTAAAACCTTTCAGCCTTTGATCCTTTTTCCCTTTCATCTTGTCATTCCAAGCCTTTTGGAAAACTGGCCTTCCTTTTCTTTGCTCTTAAATATGACTTGCTCTCCTTATGGTCTCCTCCAAAGTCTTTGGGTTATCATATTGAATCCTTTCATTGTAGAAGGAGGGTAACCCACTTAGAAACCTTCCTTGATAAATTCAACATACTTCAACAATTCAAATAACCTCTTCGCATACTCCATTATCATGGTTCCCAATTTGAGTTCAGAGAACTCTTTCATCTTTATTTCATAGTAATGCTCCGATAAATATTTCTCTTGGAAATATCCTTTGAATTGCCTCCATGAGATCCTCTTCTCATCAAGGTTCCTGGTTTGCTAAAGATGATCCCACCACATGGTTTCCTTTCCTTGCAAGTGGTAGGTAGAAATTCTATCTTCTACCTGGGAAGGGTAATCATGCAGCTGTAAATACTTCTTCATTTCCAACATCCAAGCTTCGATCTCTTCTCCCTTCCAGTGTTCACCATTGAAAGTAGGTGGCTTGATTTTCCTGAGTTCACCTTGCAAGATGTCTGCTTCAGGCTTCTCGTTTTCCTCCGAACATGAGACACACTTGGGTTTCTCCCTGGATTTCAACTTGCATGAGTTCTTCTAGTGGAATTCCTTGGAGAATGATGGTGCATACTCATGCTTCTTGAGTTCCTATCATTTCCATGATCATCTCTTTTCCTATGAGATCTTGATGATGACACTTGTCTACCACTAGATGCTTTCTTAATGCTAGAGTCTTTGTTAAATTGCTTATGCAACATATTCAAACTTTGAAGTATTTCTTCCTAATCCTTCATGATTCTTTCATTATCATCCATGTAGCTCTGCACTTCCCTACACAGGCTTCTCATAGTGACAGGCTCATGCCTATCTCTTCTTCCATTTGATTATGTCTCAACATTTCCCATGCTAACATACATACCTTTGATATCATTCTCATGGATGTAAGATCCCTAAGCATATTTCATAACTCCAGTACTCATATAAGAACAAAAGTTTCTTTTTGTGCTTCTAATTTTGCAAGAAATGTGCATGCAATAATTACTGTTAGAAATATGGATAGCATAAAACATTTCATCATATAGAATACATGTTATTTATTCATCAATTTATTACGGACACATTGTAGCAATTCAATTTTTTATTTCCTTGATGCATTCTTCTCTGAAACAACTTTCCAACGACTTTACGCATGCCTCAATCTGAATTCTGAGTGAAAAGTTACAACAATTACATGTTGCAATTCCACTATTTTTACTRCTACAAAAATATATTTATTAATTTATGAGACATTTTACTAGCCAAATCAAAATTTTGGTTTGACATATGTCTTCTACTTCTCAATACCTTTCCAATKACTATTCGTTTTCTCAAATCTGAGCTTCGAAATGAAAGTTATGGTCTGGAGAAGTTTAGGTTGTTTTACCCAATTTACTCTTGTATGCTACGGGTGTCTTATTTCTCTTCCTACACATTTTTCAGGTACCCATAAACAAAATATGAATCCACCGTTGGATTCTATGGGTCATAATATTTCCATCGACTTCTCTTGTTCCCTAAACATACTTCTGAGCATGGAGTTATGCCCTCTGAAAGTAATACTAGTGCCAAAATTTTACCCACTGTTTTGGTTGTAACTTTCTCATACGAGCTCTATTTTGCGAACTGCTTAGATCATTGGATAGATCTCTCCAAGTTATTTTATTTGAGCTGCAAAGACATAGTGTACCTTGGTACACTTTTTTTCCATGGGTTTTGAATTGTTAAAAATGTAGTTTAGGGCCTCAAAATGCCCTGCAAGTTAATGACCTTCAAAAACCACAAAATTTCGTAGAAAATTGACTGTTTTACTATGCTAACAACCCTTTAAATATTACCCGTTGATCTAAAATGTAGAGAAAGAGAAACCATTGATCTCCCTCTATCGAACATTGATGATTAGAATTCTCCTTTGGGTGCGCAATTTGTTTTTCCAAAACTATCAATCCGATCATCGGTTGTCTATCCATTTCCTTGACAACCGATTTGCACACAACTCTTAAATCGGTCATCAACGATATTTGTTGGAAAATGAAAACTTTTCACTAAATCTATTGATTCCCAAAAACATTCCCATAGATGATCGACGATCCTCGATGACTGTTGAATACAGTTTCCCAAATCAGTCGACTTGACCATCGACCATCAACCACTTCTATTAGATGTCGTGGAAACTGCTGACATGGAATGACACATGGTTGATGATGTGGATTGACACGTCATCACCCCTTTTTTTCCTCCATCGGTCATTGGATAATTCTCTTAGATGACCCGAACAACTCCCTGAATCGGTCCACACCCAACCACCGTCTCATCGACCATCGATGATTTCTCTTGCATGATTTGAAACCTTCTGTTGAATCAATTGATGCTTGACTACCAACCCATCGACCATCGGTGATTGAAAAAAATTCCTTGGATTCAACTGACACCGACCATCAAACATCGATAGTTAGAGATGAACTATGGCTGAACTAAAATCTTCGTCATTTCATCCGACCCGACCATCGACCATCGACAATTTCTCTTGGTAAACTTTAACACTTAGAAAATTTTCGACATTTCTCCAATTGGTCTAGAAAGTCGACCTCATCCATTTTACAAACCCCCAAAATTAATACTGGTCATTGATTGTATCAACCTTCAAAATGACCGAAACATTACAAAATTTTAAATTTATCACAATGAATCTTGGCCATCGAGATCAAAGACATCTCGGTTGTCGATTCGCCAAATTTCCTGTAACTCCACAGAAGGCCATTAAAACTCGAATTTTGACCATTCCAGGTTAAATTTCGATCTACAAATTCACTTCTCTACTCCATTAAACTTCTTCAACTACCTAGATTCACTCAAACTCAATTTTTTCCCACAAATCTTGGGATTTCTCTCTAAATCCTTTGTTTTTCCCCAACTCTGTCACAGACAATATCCATAACAACACATTTCACCAATTCTCTTTGGTTCGATCCCATCCAAGCCCAATTTTTGAACCAGAAACTCTGATACCATAATGTAACGTCCCCTAATCCAACCGGGGGACATTACGGTGCAGAATGCTCATAAAAAACAAAATTTCTTCTAACTAATTAAATTCATTTACAACTAACTGATTTTTTATATCTTTCAACCATGAATTGAATTAGATTTAGCTACTGTCTATAACCATATAATATATACATCTACAACATGATATTAATCAACATGAAATGCAACTAAATAGCTCACTACAACAACATATAAATCATCCTCATTTATACAGAGTTTAGGCACAACAAAAACACATAAATTTGGACAACAACAAGATATGACACTCATCTTATAAGAATGTTTGTGAAACCAACTGCTTGGGACGGATGTTCCACCCAACCATATACTGACTGTTCCAAATCTCAACAGCCATTCACCTCCAAGTTGAGGCTAGAAATCCACAAAAGAGGGTGGTCTCTCACAGTCCACTCACAACTCATAAAACTCACAACCCAATTGATATTCTCCTACAGTTATCCCAATTTTCCACCAACTCTCTTCCTCTTGAAATTTTCAACCCAAGGAATGTACCCCTTCACTAATATCATTCTCTCAGCCATCCCATTCATTTATTATGGTCTCTATGGAATAGGTGGCTAGGAATATCTCAGTTGGGAACTCAGGGAACTTACTGATAGGAAAACTACTAGCAAGCCAACAACAACCACTTGTTGTTTTGGTGCAACTCACATAGGAGTTCACTCTTCAGTCCTGACAACTTGGCTCTTCAATTTCCATCTCCAATTACGCTCCAATACGCTCCATCTTTCTATAAAATCCATTCTCCATGGATGCATAACTTCCAAATCCCTCTTCTTGCTCTCTCCTTTCTTCATGCACACAAACTTATTGTGTAAAAATTGATGTCCCAACCCATACGAATTTCCTCCCTTTGGCTTGCATTTCTTGACTCACACTCTTCCCCCAAGATGATTGTACTCAAGCCCCATGTGCCCAATAAATTTGGGATGTGACCACTGACACCCACCCTCTTACATACATTCAATGATTGTCTTTGGGAACACTCAATCATAAATTGGAAGGTTCATACATAATAGAAAATTCAGGAAAATGGGTTGAACTAATATACATGGGTATTTCCCCCTTGGTCCCATATTGGCCATTACCATAGACACTTCCCCCTCTTGTGGATTAATTCATCCCCCATCTCTCATCCATGTCCCCTCAGTAGATGACATCACATTTTATTAATAAAACAAGGAAATACAATTCACATATTACATTACTTGATCGTAGCCACATATTATATCTACATAAGCATAAGTTAAACTGGGGATTATAATGGGGAGATTACAACAAAATTCCTCTTCTAGGTAGTTCTTGGGTTTCCTTATTTGCTAAGGAGATATGACTTTCTTTCCATCCCTTCTTCCATAACTCAATGATTTTTTCCTCTTCAAAATTCTCAGCCAGAGTAGGTTTAACATCTCCTCTAATGAACATAGATATATAGGCTAGTAGGGAATTTGCATATACCTCGATTTGTAGCTCTTGACATATGGTTCAAATTTATTAAGGATTATTGTAAACCTCTGATTAAAATATTTTACTTTTTCCTTGGGTCCCATGGTTGCAACAAAGAGTTCCACCATTAAGGCTCCAGTAATTGTATCTTCAACAAATTAATATATGAAATCCTTCTAGAATTTTGTCCAGTTGGTTATGGAACCAACTAGAAGGTTAAAATACCACGTCGAGTTTGATTTCTCGAAAGTTTATACGAAAATTCTGCACATCACATCTTCGTGCTGCACATTCATCAACCTTATTGCAAGTATGAATTTCTTAATTTGGTCTTCAGGTAGTCTATAGATTTCAGGGTCAAACTTGGGTAGAAGATTCTCTGGGTACCTACGTAAGTTATGAAACCATCCTGGTATAGCCAAGGCATCCCTGGCTAACCATGGCTGGTTGTTTGTAGGTTTATCATTACCCTTTGGAATGTTTTCATTGCTATCCCCCATGTGGTTTGATTCATTGTCCAAGGCCTCCAAATTGGACCCTACTTATTCATACTCAAAATTATCAGGTTCAGAGTGGGTACTTGCTGGTGGGGTATTAATCGATGTTTCAAGAACAAAATTGAGTGGATGATCAATTTCAGTTAAGGAGAAATGTACCAGATCCTCAACTGTGTGGACAAAAGTGTGGTCTAGGGTGTCGACAACTAGTCTTGTGGTTTTCTTTCTATGAGGGAGGAATGGAGCTAATGGAAATGCTCTGATTTGTCGAGAATAAGCTCTGGTAATCCTTCTGAGTGCATTAATTTCTTCGTGAGGATTCACATAGGGTATCTCTGGATGAAAGTCAGTATCCTCCTCGGTGTGAGGTGAATTACTACTAGTGGGATTACCTTATTTGCGGGGGCTACCTTGAAGAAGACTAGTCATGTATGTGGGATGTTTTGAATCTATATGCTATTTGAGATATATTACTACTGATATCAACAATCTGACTAGCCATGCAAACTAATGGAAGCAACAATGAACCCAATCAAAATAAAGAGTGGTACCCAAAATTTTCTAAAATTTTGAGGGTGTGTTGAGTGCTCAAAATGACCCAGGCCAGTAAAAAGAATATTAATCCACAGTTCATTTCTATCAACTAGGACCAAATGATAAAAGAGGATGTAGGAAACAAGGAATGAATTCAACAAGTGGAACACCCACTAGAGTGATATAAGGAGAAGAAAAAGGAAGACAAATAAAGAAACCATCAAAGACAATTGTAGGTCCTAGACAAGGAAGAATAGGGAAATATGAATGAAATGGTCATTAGGAAGTGTATAGGTTAAAGGATGATGGAGATAGAAAAATTTTGAAAATAAAAATCAGTTGACTGTATGAAATTCGAATGACATAAAAGAACCAATCTCAAGGCAGCCGATGACATGAAAAATTGACTGTGACCACACATCCAACACTTAATGCATGACATTAATGAAGAACATCATCAAAATGACAACCACATGAGCGATCGACATAAAAACCCACTCAAATTGTATATAAATATGACCTATGAGAACTCTATAATAACTACCGAAGTTATTCCCTCAAAATTTCTCAAGTGTTATTTGACACACCCAACCATTAAGTAGCCCTTTTAGAGGTGGGGTGTTAAAATTTCACTTCTCCCAAATTGTCTTAAATCCTCTCTTTCATGGCTCCATCGTATTATGCTCATCAAGAGCTTTCCAACGATGATGATCTTGCTCAAATCATAGATCTAGAATGAAATTTATTACCTTCTGAATCTCTTGGGTTTACATAGGTGACCACTCTCTCGCTATCATGTGGCACCTCTCTGCCCATGCCATCTGACGTGGTGACAACTTGTCCCTGACGTGGCACAACCCTAGCCTACCACGGTGGAACTCTATCCATGTAAAATCACAGTCATCAACTATCGTACTTTTCCCAACATGCTTTACATCGCCCTTCGACGAATTTGGTATCGAGGAATATTCACTCTCGATACCATCCATTCAGAGCTCGAATGGTTTGAGCAGTTTCACTACTCTGAACCTAATATATCGTAGAATATTCCTTCTCGATACTTTCCACTTGGAGTTCGAATCACTTGAGAATTTTTGTTGCTCTGAACCCAAGGTATCACAGAATATTCCTTCTCTATACCATCCATGCAAAGTTCGAATCGATTGAGAAATTTCACTGCTCCAAACCCAAGGCATCAAGGAATACTCCTTCCCCTTGATAAGCGGCATAGATGCACAACACAACCTCTCTACCTATGATTGATATGTACCCTCCATCAGATTCGCTCTTCAGTGCCTCAGAGAAGTACTCTAAATCCTTTGGATTCATACTCTAAGAAACAGTCAACTCTGAGCTAACTAGACTCACACTCAACCAGTCAACTAACCCGTAACTAACACGTGTATTCACACGAATGCTCCCAGTTATCTCTCACTCTCTCTTCCCTCATGACTTACTAAGTGGGAATCAATACGATCAACATCTGAGGTTTATCTCACCTGATTCTAGATCCACAACCCACACTTACTCAACTTTGGAGCATCTATTTCAGGATTATTCTCAAAGTACATGAGGTTTCCTTCCAAAGGCCTCACTTTAAATGAATCTTTCGGAGTACCTCATCAAAGTCTTCCCTACAATGCCCATGAGTTATCTCTAACACATTAACTCCAAAAAACCCATTGATTAATGCTCATGATCTCTCCAAATCAACAATTGTTATTCTTTTTTACTAACATAGGGTTCTTAAGGAGTTATGGAAGCTCGTTTCAAGGACTTAGCCACTTTTTGAATTATGTAGGACTTCACTCTTGACGATTGAATATTCAAAACCAATTATGTGGCCATTTCAACCTACAAACTTAAGGTAAAAAAATGCACACAACTTACTGGTTCCCTCATGGGGAATATGGGGAGTTTGAACAACTAAAATATCACACTTAATCGTTTGTATGATTTTAGCAAAAAAATAATGATCATTGGAACATATCTCATCTTATAGCATTTAAAATTATAAGTTAAGTATACATACTTCCTCTTAGATTCAGACATATACACACTCATACAAGGATTCCATTCATAAACATTCATATATGTAAATCATTGTTAGTTTCAGTACATAGAATCACTTATCTATTAAGGAAATGATCCAATCCGACTGACTGAGAGAGGATTCATTTCCTCTCAACCATAGGCCTTGTTGTAGAGTCACTTCCTATAGCATGCCACCCCCATGCCAGGCCATGATACCACCAAGGAAATTGACTCAATGGGGTTTCAAGGATATGATGATCCAGGAAGGTTATTGTCCTTCCTCCACTGGCACAACATAAGTTGCCACCTCCCATTGAGCTTTGGGTCTCTGTAGGTTCATCATGTGGTTTCTCAACTAAATTTCCTCTGCACAAGGGAGTCCCTTCTTTGCTCAACAGTCCCTTGGTGACCTACCCTTACCTGTGTCTATTTCTATGCAGCAAGCACCAAGCTGCATTCCCTCTCTTTCTCCAGTTTGGGAATCCAAGTCTTCTTTGTTCAGGGTGATCATCAACAACTCAGACAATATTCATGTCTTCCTCCAAAAAGATAATCTTTTTTTTCTCAATCAACACATATGTGCCTCCATGCCTTGATGTGTTCTTCTCTGCTCTATATCAAGTAGCGATGTACCCACTCTCCTGAATACCACTCTAGTGTGCATTATTTATTCTCTTCTTCTTGTCTTTGCCTCTTGCTTCATTCCTCCATCCTTGATCTATGTGCGCGTGTCCTCCTTTTCTTTAGTCTTCTTCATACTCCATGAGTCTCAATGACTTCCTACAGACAAAACCTGTAGTCTTCCATCCCAGTTTGAAGAAGGTGGTTTTGTGTTACCTTCCTTGTCAATTGTTCGATCGACCATCACCCCTTGTAATGGTCCAAATTTCACCGTCATTAATTCTCCACCCACCACTCTATGATTTATTTTAATGGTCAAGTGGTATCATAAATTCTGGTATGGTGGTAGATGAAGTTATTATGTTTGCAAGCATGAATCGACTTCATGTGAAAGCTTCCTTCTCTCTGCACTGAAGCATATCAGCTCCATTCCATCATTCCCTATGTCTTGTCAATTTCCCGTGGTGTATCATGGCCAATACTTATCAAGGTTGTTCCCTCTTAGTCAGTATTTTGGTGTTTTTATTAAATCAAAATGTGATTACATGCCTCATCATATAAGCATATGAAGTTTGAGCATAATTACAGTCCTGGGAGAAAACAGGGTGTTTCATTTCCCTCCCCCTTAAATAAAACATTATCCTCAGTGTTCAAAACATCATGTATATACAATTATACATTAAACAAAAATGGGTATGCCAATCTCATGGAATCTTCCAGCTCCCATGTAGCATCATCTACTCCAAAGTGGTTCCATTGCTCCTTGACCTACACGATGGCTTGGTTCCGGAGCATTGTTTCTTTCCTGTCCAGTATGAATTATGGTTATAGTTGGAATTCACCCTCTGGTTCCACATGTATTAGAGTCCAATAAATAACATGATTAACATCACGGAAAAAAATATTTAACAAAGATACATGAAATAAATTATGTGCTGTAATAGTAGGTGGTAAAGCAAGTCTGTATGGAACTAGTCCTATTCTCTCAAACATTTAAAATGGTCTGCAGTATCAGGGATCTAATTTAACATGGATCACCATTTTAAAGGAACTTCTCTTGGGTTCCATCTGGAGATATACATGATCTCCTAATTTGAACTCTCTGGGGGTTCTCTTGCTATCGGCGTAGCTCTTCTATCTATCCTGAGAAATTTTCAGGTTCTGCGTCATCTTAACCATGGCTTGCTCCATTTCAGGTCCAAGTGTAATTTTATCCACTGGACTATCCCAATTAATTAGGATTCTACATTTTCTTCCATACAGAGCCTTGAATGGACTCATCTTCAATTATTCTTGATAACCATTGTTGTATGTGAATTCTAACAAAGGTAGGTATTCTTTCCACTTCTTAGATTGATGCATTACATGCATTCATAACATATCTTCTATCACTTTGTTCACCCTTTTGGTCTGACCATTTTTTTGAGGGTGGTAAGTCATACTAAACGCTAACTACATTTCTAGGCCTCCAAATAAGCTTCTCTAGAAATTTGAGTTGAACTTAGAATCTCTGTTTAAGATGATGGTTTTAGGCAGACCATTGAAATTAAATATCTCTTTCATGAAGACATTTGCAATGTCTATCTCTTTAAAATTAGACTTTATGGGAACAAAATGAGCTTCCTTTCTCAACTTATCCACTACAACCATGATTACATCATGTTGTTTGACTGTCTCTGGTAAACCTGTGACAAATTCCATGCAAATCACTTCCCATTTGAATTCTAGTATTTGTATAGGTTGAAATAGTCCAGCAGGGTGTCGATGCTCGACTTTCACCTATTGGTACTATAAAAAAATTTCAATGTAATGAGCAACGTCTTACTTCATCCCAGGAAAATGATATTGTTTCCTAATTGTTTTCATCATTTTCTTGTAACCAGGCTGGCATACGTATGGCCTCTTATGGAACTCATCCATAATCAATTGCCTTAGATCTGTTGAACTAGGCACATACAACTGTATTGTTGTACAACAACAGGTCATCATCCCTTACCTGATATCCTTTGTACCTCTTTTCCTTAGGTTCTTGCTGCAAATTTTCCTTAACTTGTTTGAAGAACTCATGTTCTTGCAATAGGGTATTAATCCTCTATTGAATGTCGGACTCTCCCACACTTGATGCTTCTAAGTGTATGGTATGAACACTTTGGCTGAGCACGTTGGCTAATTTTTTCTCCTTTCCATTTATATGTTTGATTTCAAAGTCGAACTTACTGATCAATGCCATCCACCTAGGTTGTATAACATTCAACCTTGACTGGTCAAATAAATACTTTAGACCACAATGGTCAGTCATGAGGGTAAATCTCCTCTCGAGTAGGTAATGTCTCCACATTTTTCAGTTCATGTGCGATTGTTGCAAGTTATAAATCATGGGTAACACATTTCTTCTCATATTCATTCAACTTTCATGATTCATAACAAACCACTTTTCCTTCTTGCATGAGAACTCCACTGAGTCCCTCTTTGCAAGCGTCTGTGCAAACTAGGAAGTCTTTTTATGGGTCTGCAATTTTTAAAATGGAGGTGTTGTTCAACAACTGTTGGGAAGCTATCTTCACATTCAGGCAACCAAACAAATGTCTTCCCTTTCCTTTGTAATGAGGTAATCGTGTTTGCGATCTTGGAGAATCCCTTGATGAACCTTCGGTAATATCCAACCAATCCCATGAAGGATCTAACTTCTGTCACATTTTTAGGGGTAGGCCAATCCATGATTTCCTTAATCTTTGAGGTCTATCGCTACTCCTTCGGCCGAGATTACATGGCCTAGATATTGAATTTCTTGTTCAAAGAAATCTCACTTGCTGAATTCAACATACAACTAGTGTTCTCTTAACACTTGCAACACCATTCTAATATGTTCTTCATGCTCCTCTCGATTCTTGGAATACACCAATATTTTGTCCCCAAATACTAAGACAAACTTGTCTAAATACTTGTTGATGTTGGATTACTTAGAGGGGTAGGTGAATCAGTAATGAGCAAGTATACCAATTAATCCTTTAAACCACAAAGTATATTGTTTTAATTATTCAACCATGTTCATTTGTTCATCATCAATATATTACTGTATCATAAGAATTAACATTCATCATTTCATAATAAACAATAAAAAACACATCCACACAATGCACAATACACCAATATTTACGTGGAAACCCAATGCGGGAGAAAACCACATAATTATTTTCTTATATGTCAAGAATTACATTCAAGGAAGCACCAACTTCTAATTCTCCATATACAACTAGAAGGAGGCTCCAACCCCCTAGTTTCTCAGGCTACAACCTGAGGGAAGCTCCAACTCCCCAATTCTCTGGCTACAACCCCCTATGTTCTCCGGCTACAACCACCTATCCTTGCCCCGTCCAACTGCCCTGAAATATAAGTAGAATGATGGAACCACTGTCACACTGTCATTATGAGATATAGTGATGTAAACCTATACCAATCTGTGCCACTGACCTGTAATCAACCTGTGCCACTGTCCTGTAACCAACCTGTACCTGTGCCTTTCATGTACCAACAAAACTAAATACACCAACAACATGTACCATATCATATCATATCTCCTTAATATATCATATCTCATAACATAGATCTCATACCTAAAATCACAAGAATATCACTCAAACCATGTGCCAACATTGCACATCAATCATGTACAACAACCATGTACATCAACACTATACAAAGATAACCAACAACATGTACCAATCATGTATAAAAAACAAACCAAACTATGCCTCAACAAGATGTATCAAGATCACCATGTACTTCAAGTATGTATCTCATCCATGTACCTAATCATATACCTCTACCATATACCAATAACATACACCAAGATAACCAACAAGATACCTCTAGCAATGCACCACACTCTCCATAAATCAAATACCATAAATCCTCACATCAACCATGTGCCACAACCTCCCTGTTATATAGCCTCTATTTGTACCAATAACTTCAACAACATACCTCAACCAAAAACCCTCAAACATGAACCAATACTAAACTTTAGTAGACCTGCCTCAGATCAACTCTACAACAAGCCCTAAACTTTCAAGAGGACATCCAAAAGATTTACAAGGAAAACCCTCAACCAGATTCATAGATTCAACAGTACACATATGAAAACCATACCTTTTTCTTCTTGTAGCATTCTCCTGCCACGGTTTTGTTGCCACAAATCTACTTATGCGATTTTTCTGCCGCACTTTTTCTGTCGCGATTTTTCTGCTGCACTTTTGTTACTGGGATTTTTCTGCCACAATTTTTCTGCCGCACTTTTCCTGCTATGATTTTTTGCCGCACTTTTCCTACTGCACTTTTTTCTGCCGCACTTTTCCTGCCGCGATTTTTCTACTACATTTTTTCTGGTGCACTTTTTCTCTATCAATAATACCTGCCCAAATAATCTTTCACAAAATAGATATTCAATGATATTCAACAGGTGCTAATGGGAGAGTCTTTCTCTCTTATTTATACTTCCATGTATCTTCCTCGAAGGGTTACCTTCTAACCAACTTAACCCACTTTCCTTCTTTTAGGGCTAACCCACTTCTAACCACTTGTCCACTTCTAACTCACTTTGCTACAAATAGTAAATTCTCCATTTCTAGTTTCAACTAACTTTATTATTTAATTAATTTCTTTTGCAACCACTTTGACTTATCCATAAATAGTAAACTCACCACTTTTTGTTGCAACCACTTTATTATTTAAATAATTTCTCTTTGCAACCACTTTAACTACTTTATTATTTAAATAATTTATCTTTACTCACAACTTCTTGTTGCAACTAACTTTTCTATAAATACTCAATTCATAACTTCTTTTCCCTTAACTAACTTCTTGTTTTTGCAACCACTTTGTTATTTAATTTATTTCTTTGTCAACCACTTTGACTATTCAATCTTCTCATCACAACTACTTTACCATAATTACCAAACTCACAACTTCTTGTTGCAACTAATTTATTTTTAATTATTTTCTTAATGCAACAACTATACCCATGATTAACTCTTAGTTACCATCAAGTTGACTAGTACACTTCTTCTAGGAGCTTCTAGAATAATTGACTTCTTTGACCTTCTAGGGGTTTCTATATAACTCTTGAGGGTTCTCCAACTTAATATGGTCATAACTCTTTAACCATGAGGAGTTATGTGATGTTCCACATATCACCGAAAATGACATAACATATACTATCCATCTAGAATAGTATTACCTGTAAATTCACTGATCTTCATGCCTTTATACCTCAAACAGACTTAGGTCCCTTACCCATGCCTTTGTGCTACCTAAATTCTCTACCGAAGTTCTCCAAGGGTTGACATCAATCACTAAGGGTTGACATCAATATACAATATCACTCTCCAAGGGTTGACATCAATGAAAACCAACAGTCCAGACCAACTGTCCATCAACCTAAGCCAACTGTCTGACAATATCATCCTTTGGCATTGATGGCAACACCAACATTGATGACAACACTTAGTCATGATAACATTCATTCTTATACTCATCATAAATGTTTCTATATCTCCCCCTTTGACATCAATAGCAAAGGGTATCTCCCTTTGGGGCTACTCCCCTCGACTGAGATTTCCTTGGGAATGCTCCCCCTATCTAAATGTCTTTGTTCTTTCTTTGTGTTTCTAAGACTTTGATTACTCTCTCTCCCTTCATATGAATAATATCTCCCCCTTTGACAAAGGGTATCACTTTGATGCAACAATGAAGTCATATCATTGATTCTTCCCTTATGAAAATCACTCCCCTTGGAAACATGCCTATGTGCTCTCTCTCCAAGCATATAACTCTCTATCCTACATCTGATGAATCTCTTCCCCTAGAATCCTACCTCTATTCTTACCTCTCTGTTTGAAAACTTCTCTGAATGATATTTCTACCTATATTTTTGGTTATGTTTATTTCTCTTGACTTCTCTGCAAGATGTTGTGTAGAAAAATATAAGTCTTCATGTACCTGCTGCCTTTTAGAGATATTTCCCATTGGTGCTTCCTTATGTAATCAACTGAAATGTATGAAAAGAATTCAAGAATAAGAATTCAAATATTACCGTGTAATTATCATCCATTATGATAATGTACATTTATCTCTAAACCACTCTTTGAACCAATCTATGAATCCATGCTCTCGTCCACTGTCATATATCTGTCCAAACCTGCTAAGTGTTCTTACGAATCCATCTCTGTCCATACTATCCAAGAATCTACTACACAATTGTCCATAATGCTGACCCATCTATCACTGTACTATCATGAAGTCTTCACTACTGCAACTAATCAATCTATCATATTGTACTTCTACTAAATGACTGCTCTAAATCTGTCTACTCAAAATATGCAAGCTGCTCAAAGGATGGTTCTCTAGTATGTCACAACTACCACATAGACTCCCCCTATCTAATATTCATATTACCTGGGAGTCTCTAAGTCGGATGGATCAGAAAAATTCCTGCTCTGATGCAGAGTCATCATCATCTTCATTGGTAGATTCATCATCTCTCTTAACTCTGACTTATTTCTTTCTGTTTGTGTATTCAAGTTTCACTACAATACCTAAAAGTACAATCTCTTAAACATGTTCCTTATTTACCTTTCCTTCTTTTCTTTAATTTCTTTTCCAAACCTCTATGTATCTGACATCTTCCTTTTTCTTTCTAGATTTGTCTTCATCTCGTTTTATTGGCAATCTTGCGATCTCTAGGACCTAGTCTTTGTTCACCTCTTCTTCCTATTTTGTTATCCATACTTTCTTATATTTGATATCAGTGTTCTCTTTCATGGAAATATCAATCACACTTCTACAATCATGAGATATGTGTCCATAGTTATGAAATTTGTAACATTCAATGTTACGTAGGGCCACATAAATATTTCTTGCTTGAACATTTCTTTTATAATCCCTGCAATCTGCAACCTTATGTCCAAAGTTAGTACAATAAAAACAATGACCATAAAATAAATTTATATACATGGGAGTGAATGATCTTCTTTGTGGTGTAGTCCTTCTGAATTCCTGCCTTGATTGATCATGATCACGATTAAAGCTTCTTTGTGTCTTGAACATGGATGTTCTTCTTGAAGATGCATATTTATTAATTTTCTTATATTCTGGTTGACCATGATTCCTTCCTTTGAGTACTTCTGCATAACTCTTGTTATTTTCTTCATTATTCTTTTCTAGCAACCTAGAGTGCTTCCCTTCATTCTCTATAACTGATGCAGATATTTCTGTCTCTTCAACGTTCTTGCTGAGCTTGACAATTTTACTTCTAAATGTGACAACTTCTTATTCAAGCTTCTCATCCTCTTCTTCTTTCTTCATTATCTGAGACTTCATAACTTCTTCTGTTCTCTTCACTTCTTGAAGCTGGATTTTTAATGTGATTATTTCTTTTTTAAGTCCTTTGTCTTCTTGACCAAACTTTGCTTCAAGCTAGTTTAGATCATTATTTCTTTCCTTAAGATGATATGTCAATATCTTCTCTCTCATTTCTGCTTCTTCCTTATGTGCTTCTATGTTGTCTTCCAAATATTGGTTTTGATATTCAAGATTTTCTTCGATCTTTCTGGCTTCTTCTAGCTGAGTTCTTAAGTTCTTGATGACATGTTGGGCTTCTTAAAAAATGTGAACACTTTTCTTTTGTTTCATCAATTTTTTCTTGAGTGACTTCTTTTCTTCTCTTTCTTTTCTTGGTTCATCTAAAGCAATGATAGGTTTTGCTTCATAATTGTATTCTATTTCAATTAGTTTTTTTGTCTCATTTCCTTCATGGAATTCCATTTCAAGATGTCCGTGCTTTTCACAATTAAAGCAAAACAACATACTTCTGTTGATTATGTACTCTTCATCTTCTGAATCTATTTGACATGATGAACATATTTCTTCTTGATCTATACCTACATCGTATTTAAAATTCTTTGAATCTGTGATGGGTGAAGAATAGATATTATGTAACTTATCCCAAAGTTCTTTAGCTGATGAACATTTACCCACTTTTTCCTTTACTGAATCATATAGTCCTTCCAAAATGAAATCCCTTGCAATTTTGTTATTTCATTTCAGTTCCTTCTTTGTTGTAGTCTTTTCCCTTTTTGAAATATCATATCCTGTAACAACTGATTTCCAAATATCATACCCCTGTGGCTTTAAAAATGCTTTCATCCTTACGCTCCATATCTCATACTTTAAACCATTTTGAACATTAAAAAATGGTAATCCATTATTATAATAATCCATGATCTCCTTCCAGTGGTTAAACTATTTCTTGAAGGAACCTGCTCTGATACCAATTGTTGGATTACTGA
>JZKD02S1679916.1:70670-85743 GCA_000966675.3 Picea glauca | reverse complement strand
TGAGAAATTATACCAATTATTGATCCTTTAAATCACAAATTATATTCTTTTACTTATTCAACCGTGTTCATCTGTTCATCATCAATATATTACTGTATCATAAGAATTAACATTCATAAGTGCATAATAAACAATAACAAACACATCCACACAATGCACAGTACACCAATATTTACGTGGAAACCCAATGCGGGAGAAAACCATGGAATGAGTTTCTTATATGTCAAGAATCACATTCAAGGAAGAACCAACTTCCAATTCTCTAGCTACAACTGGAAGGAAGCTCTGATCCCCTAGTTTCTCAGGCTACAACCTGAGGGAAGCTCCAACTCCCCATTTCTCTGGCTACAACCAGAAGGAGGATACAACCCCATATGTTCTCTGGATACAACCCGAAGCTGTCTACAACCACCTATCCTTGCCCTGTCCAACCGCCTTGAAATATAAGTAGAATTATGGAATCACTGTCACACTGTCACTGTGAGATATACTATTGTAAACCTGTACCAATCTGTGCCACTGAACTGTAATCAACCTGCGCCACTGTCTTGTAATTAATTTGTACCTGTGCCTTGCTTGTACCAACAAAACTAAATACACCAAAAACATGTATCAATACTCTCCTTAATATATTATATCTGATAACATAGATCTCATACCCAAAATCACAAGAATATCATTCAAACCATGTGCCAACAATGCACATCAATCATGTACAACAAGCATGTACATTGACACTATACAAATATAACCAACAACATGTACCAATCATGTATCACCAACAAACCAAATTATGTCTCAACAAGATGTATCAAGATCACCAAGTACTTCAAGTATGTATCTCATCCATGTACCCAATCATATACATCTACCATATACCAATAACATACACTAAGATAACCAATAAGATACCTCTCGAAATGCACCACACTCTTCATAAATCAAATACCATAAATCCTCACATGAACTATGTGCCACAAACTCACTGTTATACAACCTCTATCTGTACCAATAACTTCAGCAACATACCTCAACCAAAAACCCTCAAACATGAACCAATACTAAACTTCAGTAGATCTACCTCAGATCAACTCTACAACAAGCCCTAAACTTCCAAGAGGGCATCCAACAGATTTACAAGGAAAACCCTCAACCAGGTTCATAGATTCAACACTACACATATGAAAACCATACGTTTTTCTTCTTGTAGCGTTCTGCTGTCGTGGTTTTGCTGTCATGATTCTGCTGCAACAATTTTTCTGCCACACTTTTTCTTTCGTGGTTTTTTCTGCCACGATTTTTCTGCCGCGCTTTTTCTGCCGCACTTTTCCTGTCGCACTTTTCATGCCGCAATTTTTCTGCTGCACTTTTCCTGCCGCATTTTTTCTCTATCAATAATACCTGCCCAAATAATCTTTCACAAAATAGACATTCAATGATATTCAATAGGTGCTAATGGGAGAGCCTTTCTCTCTTATTTACACTTCCATCTATCTTCCTCAAGGGGTTACCTTCTAACCAACTTAACCCACTTTCCTTCTTTTAAGTCTAGCCCACTTCTAACCACTTGTCCACTTCTAACTTGCTTTGCTACAAATAGTAAATTCTCCATTTCTAATTACAACTAACTTTATTATTTAATTAATTTATTTTGCAACCACTTTGACTTATCCATAAATAGTAAACTCACAAATTCTTGTTGCAACTACTTTATTATTTAAATAATTTCTCTTTGCAACCACTTTGACTACTTTATTATTTAACTAATTTATCTTTACTCACAACTTCTTGTTGCAACTAATTTATTTTTAATTATTTTCTTAATGCAACAACTATACCCATGATTAACTCCTAGTTACCATCAATTTGACTAGTACACTTCTTATAGAATTTTCTAGAATAATTGACTTCTTTGACCTTCTAGGGGCTTTTAGATAACTTATGAGGGTTCTCCAACTTCATATGGCCATAACTCTCTAACTGTGAGGAGTTATGTGACGTTCCACATATCACTGGAAATGGCATGACATATAATATCCATATAGAATAGCCTTACCTATAAATTCATTGATCTCCATGCCTTTATACCTCAAACAAACTTGGTTCCCTTACCCATACTTTTGTGCTACCAGAATTCGCTACCGAATTTCTCCAAGGGTTGACATCAATCACTAAGGGTTGACATCAATCTACAATATCACTCTCCAAGGGTTGACATAAATGACAACCAACAGTCTAGACCAATTGTCCATCAACCTAAGCCAACTTTATGAGAGTTGAGCACATTATTCATCAAACACATGAATGTAGCTGGCGCATTTGTAAGCCCAAATGGCACCACTACGAACTCATAGTGCTCATACCTTGTTATAAAGGTTGTCTTGTGGATGTCCTCATCTTTGATTATAACTTAATGATATCTCGACCTCAGATCTATTTTTGACAAAATTGTAGCCCCTCCGAGATGATCAAAGAGATCGTCTATTCTAGGAAAAAGATATTTGTTCTTGATGGTCATCTTGTTTAGCTGCCTATAATCGATGCATAGTCTCAAGGTACCATATTTCTTCTTCAAAAACAGGGATGGTTCTCCCCACAGAGACACACTCAGCTTGATCTAACCCTTTTAAATCATTTCTTTCAACTGCATCTTCAGTTCCACCAACTCTGAAGTACTCATCCTGTAAGGCACTCTCGATGCTGAGATTTCTCCAGGAATGAGATCAATTGAAAATTTAAGTTCTCTTTTTGGAGGTAATCGAGGAACTTCCTCTGGAAACACATCCATGAACTCTCGTAGCATTGGATGATCTTCGACGGTCATATTATTGTCTCTAGTCGAGTTTAATACTTGTATAGAATACATGGGACACTCTTTTATGCTACACTTCTTGAGCTGTAACATTGATACGTGTCACATAGAAACTAGCTTGTGGATGTCTCCTAGAAATTCTTGTATTGCCTTCCTCATATTCACATTCTAAGATTTTATTATAAAAATTTAATTTCTCTTTGTGGGAAGCTAACCAATCCATGCCCAAAAACACATCATAAGAACCAAGGGGTAGGATATTCAGAACCACATGGGTCTGAAATCCCTCCAACTCAATTGGGCAAGTTGCAACTACTTCTGCCACTTTCCGCTTTGTTCCAATGGCCAATTGAACTAACCACACTTTAGGGTGCTTCTTTATCTGTAAGGGGCATGCCTCAATCACTCGAGAAAGGATGATTTTAAGGATGGAAATTTATATTAAAATGTAGAAATGTGGGCTAATCTTACTACTCCATAATATGCAAAATGTGAAATGTTTGGCTATATTTTTGTAAAAATATTCAAATTTATAAGGATTTTATATAGTTTCTATAAAATTTTGGTGATTTTAAGGTAAAATAATTTTATTATGTGGAATTTGGGCGAATCATTTTTAGAAAAAGTGGAAATTGGTGAATTGGTTTTTGGGAAAAAACATGGAAAATTAGGCCATTGGCGAAATTTATGCCCTAAAATCATCTATTCACTTGAGGTGAAACATAAATAAGATTACATCCTGAGTAAATTAAAACAGAGACTGGTTGTTTAGTAATAATACCTTCCAAATACACCACAGAAGTTTGGTGGTCTGCTTGCTGATTTTCTACCGCTGCATAGATTTTTGGTATGCTTTTGGCCATATCATTGACTATGACTACCTCCTACATGTTATACACTCTTCTACTATCATGTTGCATGTGGGAGCAATCCCTTAATAGATGTGGCTCTGCACATCCCCAACATTGTAAGGGTCCTTTCTTGGGCTCCACTACTCTTTCCCTTTCTCGTTCTACTAGATTATTCCTACTTTGAGAAGGGAAATTTTGTTGATGCACACTCCTTCTTGGTTGAATAAACTATGCGTCCTTCCTGGTATTTTTCCCAGGAAAAGGATTGAATCCCATCTTCTAGAATCCATGGTTTTCCTTTCCTTTCCAATCCTTGGAAGATCCATTCTTGTGCTTAGACTCATCGTAACAACATTTGACCTTCCAAATGGTGTCTTCCAACATATTGGGTATGTCAAACTCAATTTTATCTTGGTAGGATTGTGGTATCCCACTAAGAAAACATTGGATTCTCACCTTCTCATCCTTATGATAGGGAAGATACCTCAACAAATCTATAAATCATTTTGCATACACATCCAAGGTAAGTTGTCTCATCTTAAGCTCATATAATTCCTTTATTTTTCCATCATAATACTCTTCAAATAGGCAAGATTTTCAAAAGTATCCATCAAACTATTTCCAGGTTAATTTTCTTTCCTTTATCCTTTTTATTTCCTTGAGGTATTCCCACCAAATGGAAGCCCCTCCATTTAGGTTAAACACTACAATTATTTCCTTGTTATTGTATGAATAATTATGTACTCAAAAGTACTTTGTCAAATTGAATATACATGCTTCAAATTCCTCTGTTTTCTTTATTTCTCCACCAAAGGTAGGTGGCTTATCTTTCTTGAACTCTTCAGTAAAAAAACTTTGAGATTTATTTCTCTTTCTCTTCTTAGAAATGTTGTATTCCATATCACTTCTAGACGATTCTGCTGAGATAGTTTTCTGACTAGAGGACTCCATGGAAACACCTTCACTTGAGTCACCTCTCTAATTACTCCAGTGATTTCTTTTAAAAAAACCCTTCTCCGCATTGTTATAAGATAGTATGTTCTTTTGGACATCCGAAGGGGTTTTCAACCTCTCCGACCATTGAAACACTACATTTCTAGGACCTTGTTTCATATGTTTTTGGATTTCGGATAGACTCTACAGTAGAACTATGTTCAACTCAACTTGTTCGGCATGGGATCACATAATCCTCTCAATGTCTTCCTTTAGACTTCTCACAGTGGCCATCAAATCAGGAGGTGTCTCCCTATATATTTGACCATCCAAATCTTCATCTTTGAGGTGAGATATGTCATCCATACTGCATTGAACCATTCACTTCCGTGAAATTTTCAACTCATCCTATGTGTTGAAACAACAATTACCATTATCATTTCATGTTAGTATTTTTGAATAATACATTCCATACAACACAAAGTCCTTCTTAAACAATGTTAAGTGGTATTGGTGACCCATTCAAGCCTAGAGTTTTAACTCGCACTCTGATACCACTCTGTGACACACCCAACCCCTAAGTAACCCTTTTAGAGGTGGGATGTTAAAATTTCACTTCTCCCAATCTATATTAAATCCTCGCTTTCGTGGCTTCATCGTATTTTGCTCATCAAGATATTTCTAACGACGATGATCTTGCTCAAATCAGAGCTCTAGAATGAAAGTTATGACCTTCTGAATCTCTCACGTTTACATAGACGAACGCTCTCTAACTATCATGTGACACCTCGCTCCCCGTGCCATATGATGTGGCGACAACTTGGCCCCAATGTGTCAAAATCCTAGCCTGCCATGGTGGAACTCTATCCATGTAAACCTGCAATCATCAACTCTAGAAATTTTCACCAGTGTGCTTTACATCCACCTCTGACAAATTTGGTATCGAGGAATATTCAATCTTGATACAATCCATTCAGAGCTCGAATGACTTGAGAAATTTCACTACTCTAAACCAATATATCATAGAATATTCCTTCTTGATACTGTCCACTCGGATTTTGAACGACTTGAGCAATGTTTCTGCTCTAAACCCAAGGTATCGTAAAATATTCCTTCTCAATACGGTCCATGCAAAGTTTGAATGGCTTGAGCAGTTTCGATGCTCTTAACCCAAGGCATCGAGGAATATTCCTTCTCCTCGATGGGAAATGTAGATGCACAACACAGCCTCTAAAGCTACGATTGATATCTTCCCTCCATCAGAGTCACTCTTCAGTGCCTCGAAGGAGTACTCTAAATCCTTTAGAGTCATACTCTGAGAAACAATCAACTCTGAGCCAACTAGACTTGCACTCAACCAGTTTACTAACTGATAAATGACACACGTCTTCACATGGATGCTCCCATTCAGCTCTCACTCTCTCTTCCCTCGTGACTTACTAATTGAGACTCACTACGATCAACAACTGAGGTTTATCTCACTTCATTCTAGATCTACAACCCACACTTGCACAAATTCAGAGCATCTCTTTCAAGGTTATTCACACAGTACACGAGGTTTTCTTTTGAATGCCTTGCCTTGAATGACTCTATTGGAGTCTTTTGTCTGAGTCTTCCCCACAATGCTCATGAGTTATCTCCAGCAATTTAACTACGAACATCCCACTAATTAATGGTCCTGATCTCTTCATATCGATGACTGTTGTTCTCTGCTGACTAACACAGGGTTCTTAAGTAGCTAGGGCAGCCCATTTCAACGACTTAGCCATTTTTCGAGTTCTGCAGGACTTTACTCCTAACCAATTGAAGATTCAAAACAAATTCAGTGGCCATTGCAATCTGTCAACTTAAGGTAAAAAAAATCACATGACTTATAAGTTCCCACATAGGAAATATGGGGAGTTCAAACAACTAAGAGATCACACTTAATTGTTTGTACAATTTTAGCACAACAATAATTATCATTGCAACATAGCTCATCTTATAGCATTTAAAATCATAATTTAAGTATACATACTTCCTCTTAGATTTAGACATATACACACTCATACAAGGATTCCATTCATAAACATTCGTGTATGTCAACCAAAGTCAAATTTAGTATAGAGAATCACTTATCTATTAAGGAAATGATCCAATCCGACTGACTAATAGAGGACGTCTTCCCTCCCAACCATAGGCCTTTTTGTAGAGTCACTTCCTACAGCACGCCACCCCCATGCCATGCCATGATACTATTAGAATATAGAATATTGTGCTCGTTTTACCATTGACGATACCCTCGTCACCCAACCATAGGCCGACGCCACCCTCTGAGCACCTTGACCTTGACAGAGAAGAGAATCATGGTAGCAATCCAATAGCCAAGAGAGGCTAATGCACCAAGAAAGAATGGAAACCAAGCTGATCAGATAATCCCACCCAGAGGCTAGCGCACACCTTCCCAGAGACTTGCGCACAAGAACTGCCATTGCACTGCACAGAACTGGCAACTGCATTGCGCAAAACTGGCAACTACAACTGCTGAGATATGAAAAATGAGAATTAGCGCCATGTATTTATAGTAGACTGGGCATTTTTACTGGGTCTGACTTCTCCTTATGGGTACTAATAAATTCATTTTAAATATATTTCTGCAGTCGACAACTTGTCTAGGGTTTCCTTCATTTCTTTGCTTCCTTTCGGAATATTCTAATCTTGTCATAGGTCACAATAGAGGTTCATACCTCCCGAAGCTACCATAATATTAACAAATACCAGCAAGGAAATTGACAATGGGGTTCTGAGGCTATGATGATCCAGGAAGGTTAATCTCCTTCCTCCACTGACATAGTAGAAGTTACCACCTCCCATTGAGCTTCAGGTCTCTACAGGTTTATCAGGTGGTTTCTTGAATAGATTTCCTATACACAAGAGAGTCCCTTCTCTGCTTAACAGTCCCTCGACAACCTTGCCTTATCAGTGTTGGTTTCTTTTCAGTAAGAATAAAAAGATGCATTCCCCCTATTGCTCCAGTTGGGGAATCCAAATCTTCTCTATTCAGGGTGATCATCAACAGCTCATACACGCTTCTTGTTTTCCTACAGAAAGCTAATCTTTCCTTTCTCAATAAACACATATGTTCCTCCATGCTCTAACATGTTCTTCTCTTCTTTGTCTTTGATAGTGATATACTCCCTCTCTTGCATACCACTATGGTGTGCATTCTCTATTCTCTTCTTCCTCTCTTTGGCTCTTGTTGCATTCCTCCATCCTTGATCTGTGTGTGTGTGTCCTCCTTTTCTTCATTCTTCCTCCTGCTCCACCGGTCTCCATGAATTCCGATAGATGAAACCTATAGTCTGTCGTCCCAGTTTGAAGAAGGTGGTTTTGTGGTACCTTCCCCGTCAACTATTCAATTGACCATTACCTCTTGTAATGGCCCAACTACCACCGTCATTAATTCTCCACCCACCACTTTGTGACTTCTTTCAATGGTCAAGTGGTCTCATAAATTTTGGTATGGTGGTAGGTGAATTTATAATGTTTGCAAGAATGAATTGGCTTTCTTTGCAAGATTCTTTCTCTCTGCAATGAAGCATCTCATCTCCATTCCATCAATCCCTCTATCTTGTCAATTTCCTATGGTGTATCATGGTCAAAATTATCAAGGTTGTTCCCTCTCAATCAACAGTTTGGTGTTTTTATTAAATCAAAACATGATTACATGCCTCATCATATAAACATATAAAGTTTGAGCATAATTGTAGTCCTGGGAGAAAATAGGGTGTTACACGCTAGAACATACAAGCCTAAGGGAACCCTTGCCCAAGTTTACAAATCCCTAGTGCACTAGCTGAACCAAAAGCCAGTCGAAGCATCAACAAAACCCTAGAAAAAGGAGAAAACATGCCACAAAATAAGAGAGGAGAAATCTCACAATTCAAAGAACCAAATTAAAAAATGGTTGAACCCAAGACCAAAAAGAGGTTTGGTAAGAAACTAGCATCATATTTGGAAGCAAGAGTGAACACAATTTGGCAAGCAAGAATGGAAGAGATCAACTAGGAGAAGCATTGGCTCAATTTCAGGAAATGGGTTGTGGTTGATGGAAAATGGAGGGATGAAACACTCATGCTAGAAAAACAAGGATCATGTCATATTTAAGTGCACCTCTATTTGCAGGCTTTAACAATTGGAAAGAAGAAGTGGAAAAATTCATAACTAGTCATTATCATAATAGAAAATTTTGGCTCAACCATACTATAACAATCACGGATGGTCTAATATACATAATTACTTATCTACCAAGCAAAGGAGAGGTTGTCCCTCATACCAATGATTTGGAAACATGGATCAAAAATTCATAGGAGGAACCACCGCCAACAATTAAAATGGGCTAGTCAATATTCAAGTCCTAGTACAACACGTTAAATGGATGTGCATTATAGTTTCCCCATGTTTCACTAGTTCTAGTCGAGCATCTGGATGTTAAGATAAATATGTTGGAGGCTACCGGTCATATAATCAAGTGGGGAATATATTTCAACTAGGACAAGCATGTGGTTGATATCCTTAGGACAACCTGTTATGAGTGTCAAGAATCCAACAAAGGCATAAGGTACTCATCTCTGTTGATTCAGGTCGTTATGTCCCAAGTAAGACCATTCAGGGAGTCAACATTCACCCTACCAATCACACCAACTATGTGGAACTTTTAGTTCTTTCTATAATATGGAAGGGAAAAATAGATATATTGACTCCCTAATACATGTTTCGGGCATGAGTAAAATCTCTAAAGTCCAGCTATCATAGATGGAGAGTACCAAACATGGATGATTTTAGTGGCTAAATTTCTCTCATGGGCTATTTTTCCATGGTTTTTCCAAAAACGAGATTCACTATTTTAAAAATGATTCGCCCAAATTCTATAGGATAAAATTATTTTACCTTAAAAATCACTAGAATTTTATAAAAACTATATAAAATCCTTAGAAATTTGAATATTTTTACAAAAATATCGCCAATCATTTATAGTTGGCATATGAAGGATTTGTAATATTTTCCAAGGTTTCTACATTTTAAAATAAATTTCCATCCTCAAAATCATCCTTGGTACCAAAGAATATCATAAGGGCCCTACTTTTGACAGTACATATCCAAATTGGGTTGAATTTTACTAAATTATGGTATGCTAAATGAGTATGGGGGGGAATTGAAGAGATCGAAAATCAACCTATAGTAGAGGAAATTTTTGAAGAACTAACAAGGCAGTCAAACATGATAATACTAATCCCACCAGTAGCTAGGCTAAATACCTTTCAAATATCCATATCCTTGTAAGAAAGAAGGATCGAAGAATAAAAGGAGACAAAAACATATACCATGTCCTTTCTAATACAAGTGCAGTCATTGACAAAGCCCCACATGGAAGAAATCAACTGGTCAAAAGAGCAGCAAACAAAAAATGCCAACAAAATTTGATTCAGATAGTAAATCAGTTGAAGAATACTTTCAATCCCTTCTTCAAGGAGTTGATCAACCTTACTTTGATGAACCCCAACTAAAGAAAAAACTAGAGCAAGTTCCTAACAAGTACTTACTACAGAGGGTGATAGAAAAGGAAAAACCACCATGGAGCAGTCTTGTAAGAGAAAAAAAGTGCTCAAATCAAGCAATGATCCCTAATACACAAAATCCATCAACCAAGCAAAAATAATATTTATTTATGCATTAAAAATAAAATCATAGTCAAGAAATAGATGCGAATTGACTTGGATAAGTGTTGTGGTGAATTCCCCCTGTGGACAGGTGAAATCTCCCTTGGATCGGGTTTCATTCGATCCAAGGAAGGAGGAAAAAAAATGGTAACTAATTTCCCTTTAGACTTATTTTAACAATCAAAATAAGAGGAAAGAGGTGGGTGATGTACCTTTTTATGATGGTTGTCCTCGATGCTCCAACCTTTGACCTTGTTGACCAATCTCCTAGGAGCAAGAACAGATTTGAAAGGAACATGAGAAATCTCCTTCTTCTACACTATATTGTTAGGTGACAATAGATCTATCTATGATGACTTTCAACAATAGACATGCATGTAACAAGTGATACAAATCATGAAGGGAATAGGCCAAGTTATGTATTAATAGAAAGACATGGTGAAGCACTTACAATCCCCATTGACATTGTATCAGTTCCTCCAAGATCTCCTATCCATCCCTCTCCTAAATGTATCAAGATCATAATTATGATGCTCTGATCAATTATCCTTACAAGATCAAAGGTTTCACACTCTGAAATCGTTTCTCTCCCCTCTAACCTTAGAATGCCCTCATTATATAGGAGTTGGAGGCTTAACCACCATGGAGAATATCAATCACTAGATCCACTAAAATGCGATATTCAATATTTTTAGGGAGAAAATATCTATCAAGATCCATCCAATTAGGATATTAAGTTGAGAAAATCTCTCAACCATCCATGAGACTCTCAAATTCTGCTTGAGATTCGGAAACTAGATGTGAGGTGGATTTTCACACTAAATTAATTTCCTTTTTCAATAAAAAGGAATAATACATGTGCACATAGTATTTTGACCTTCATATGATAAATTTCTCCCCCAACATGTCTAGGGATCATGAAAAACACTCACTCACTTAAGTGTGACAATTAGGTGTGTAACAGATGCCCCCTAATGTGTGAGATCAAAAGAGAAATTGATGGTTGAAACACTTTACAAAAGCATGTATGTGAGCGTGTTGGAATAGAAGAGCCTGGAAAAAGATGAAAAAAAACATCAAATAGTATATATGTATCATCCCCGAGGAAGGAATACCTATGCTCAGAATACAAAACTAACTCAAAGCATGGTTGTCAACCAATACACTGCGGATCCATGAAAGCATTGACTAGGATATGTCCACCAGAGATACAATGTGGATCCATACCTCCACAACAAGGATTATGTCATATTTGAGTGCACCTCCATTTGTAAGCTTTAACAATTGGAAAGAAGAAGTGAAAAATTCATAACTAGTCATTATAATAATAGAACATTTTGGCTCAACCAAACTATAACAATCACAGATGGTCTAGTATACATGATTAATTATCTACCAAGAAAAGGATAGGTTGTACCTCATACCAATGACTTGAAAACATGGATAAAAAATTCATAGGAGGAACCACTGCCAAGAATTCAAATGGTCTAGTAATTAGTCAAGTCCTAGTACAACATGTTAAATGGATGTGCATTATAGTTTCTCCATGTTTGACTAGTTCTAGTCAAGCATATGGATGTTAAGATAAATTTTTTGGAGGCTATTGGTCATATAATCAAGTGTGGAATATATTTCAACTAGGACAAGCGTGTGGTTGATATCCTTAGGATGAATTGTTATGAGTGTCAAGAATCCAACAAAGGCATAAGGTACTCATCTCTGTTGATTAGGTCGCTATGTCCCAAGTAAGACCAATCATAGAGTCAACATTCACCCTACCAATCACACCAACTATGTGGAAGTTCTAGTTATTTTTTATAATATGGTAGGGAAAAATAGAGATATTGACTCCCTAATACATGTTTCGGGCATGGGTAAAATCTCTAAAGTCTACCTATCATAGATGAAGAGTACCAAAGAATATCATAACGGCCCTACTTTTGACAGTACATATCCAAATTGGGTTGAATTTTACTAAATTATGGTATGATAAATGATTATGGGGGGGACTTGAAGAGCTCGACAATCAACCTACATTAGAGGAAATTTTTGAAGAACTAACAAGGCAGTCAAACATGATAATACTAATCCCACCACTAGTTAGGTTGACTACCTTTGAAATAGTCATATCCTTGTAAGATTGCAAGATCGAAGAACAAAAGGAGACAAAAATATATACCATGTCCTTTCTAATACAAGTGCAGTCATTGAAAAAGCCCCACATGGAAGAAATCAACTGGTCAAAAGAGCAGCAAACAAAAAATGACAACAAAATTTTATTCAGATAGTAAATCAGTTGAAGAATACTTGCAATCCCTTCTTCAAGGAATTGATCAACCTAACTTTGATGAACCCCAACTAAAGAAAAAACTAGAGAAATTTCCTAACAAGTACTTACTATAGAGGGTGATAGAAAAGGAAAAACCATCATGGAGCAGGCTTGTAAGAGAAAACAAGTGTTTGAATCAAGCAATGATCCCTAATACACAAAATCCATCAACTAAGCAAAAAAAATATTTATTTATGCATTAACAATAAAATCATAGTCGAGAAGTAGATGCAGATTGACTTGGATAAGTGTTGTGGTAAATTCCCCCTGTGGACAAGTGAAATCCCCCTTGGATAGGGTTTCCTTCGATCCAAGGAAGAAGGAAAACAAATGGTAACTAATTTCCCTTTAGACCTATTTTAACAATCAAAATAAGAGGAAAGAGATGGGTGATGTACCTTTTTATGATGGTTGTCCTCACTACTCCAAGATTTGACCTTGTTGACCAATATCCTAGGTGCAAGAACGGATCTAAAAGGAACAAGAGAAATATCCTTCTTCTACACTATATTGTTAGGTGACAATAGATCTATCTATGATGACTTTACAACAATAGACATGCATGTAACAAGTGATACAAATCATGAAGGGAATAGGCCAAGTTATGTATTAATAGAAAGACATGGTGAAGCACTTACAATCCAATGTTGACATTGTAGTAGTTCCTCTAAGATATCCTATCCATCCCTCTCTTGAATGTCTCAAGATCATAATTATGATGCTCTGATGAAATATCCTTACAAGATCAA
Source organism: Picea glauca (assembly GCA_000966675.3). Taxonomy (NCBI): domain Eukaryota; kingdom Viridiplantae; phylum Streptophyta; class Pinopsida; order Pinales; family Pinaceae; genus Picea; species Picea glauca. Next base: position 72,370 of record JZKD02S1679916.1, on the reverse strand, counting down.
AGGTTTCACACTCTAAAATCCTTTCTCTCCCCTCTAACCTTAGAATGCCCTCATTATATAGGAGTTGGACGCTTAACCACCATGGAGAAGATCAATCAATAGATCCACTAAAATGGGATATTCAATATTAAGTTGAGAAAATATCTCAACCATCCATGAGAATCTCAACTTCTCCTTGAGATTCAGAAACTAGATGTGAGGTGGATTCTCACACTAAATTAATTTCCCTTTTCAATAAAAAGGAATAATACATGTGCACACAGTATTTTGACCTTCATATGATAAATTTCTCCCCCAACATGTCTAGGGATCATGCCAACACACTCCCTCACTTAAGTGTGACAACTAGGTGTGTAAGAGATGCCCCCTAAAGTGTGAGATCAGAAGAGAAATTGATGGCCAAAACACTTTACAAAAACATGTATGTGAGTGTGATGGAATAGGAGAGACTGGAAAAGGATGCAAAAAAACATCAAATAGTATATATGTATCATCCTCGAGGAAGGAATACCTATGCTCAGAATACAAAACTGACTCAAAGCATCGTTGTCAATCAATACATTGCGGATCCATGAAAGCATTGACTAAGGATATGGCCACCAGAGATACAATGTGGATCCTTACCTCCAGAACATGATTTGATTGTAGCCACGAAAGAATACATAGTGGATCTACGATGTGACAAAAACATAGCCATGGAATAATACAAAGTGGATCTATGTGACAACATATGCATTAGTGAGATTTCCAATATGGTTATACTGGAATCTTATACATATTCAAATGATCTCCATCGTATCCTAGGTAAAGCACATAAGAGAGTGAGCACCCAACCTAGGGTCTTCATCCTGATCCAAAAATGGTATGAATCTAGCCATGTGAATAGATGTCATGATGTTGAACATGGTAGAAACCACTTGATTACCGGTCATTGATGTATATCATTAACAAGTGCGAATGAAATCACCAATGATGACAATGAATCCCAAGGCACCCTAGTACATTCCAGCAAATGTGAACAAATGAGTTGAAACCAAACACTCGTGGAATCATTCAATCAAAGGCCAATGATAGAAACCTATTGTTGAAAGTGATGAGGCTTGCCATTGAGGCATGTAGGTCCCAAGGTACTAACTGGTTTCTAAGTCTAATTCTTGGATAATGTGTTGAAGTTGACAGGAATAGACTCGTTGAAGGAGGGCCATGATGTATCCCCCATCATCGACGCAAAACTAACACCAGAAAGTGATGTAAGATGGTGGATTAAATGAGTATGGACTGAAACAAGGATGAAAGATGGAAATACTTGCAAAATGGTTGGATTGAAGTGAAACTTCCCTTGAACATTGTGAGGCATGAAAAATGACTTGACAACATTGACTCGATTGAGAGATAGAAAAAAACATAGTGTGACGATCACTGAGGCACTCTTTGGGTGATATGAAGGAGTATAAGGACTAATGGGATTGGTATGACTCAAATACAAGAAGATTACTCAACTGTAAGATGAGACACAAATAGGTTCCATGTTCAGGTGACAAACAACAACTGCCATAATCCTTTCCAAAAAACTTGACCCACTTCTTGCAATTTTCCCCCCACCATGATTGGTGAGTACCTCTGTGTTTTTTAATGAGCTTGAGGATGATAATAGATGCTCAGTATAGCTCATCTTTGATGAGTCCCTCATCATATGTTTA
>JZKD02S1679916.1:47675-63822 GCA_000966675.3 Picea glauca | reverse complement strand
GGATAGACAAAGGTGGTAAACATAATAGTGGTACATCTACTTTGAGGATACTGCAGTAAGCATCCTAAGTTATAGGATGAACATATACCTTATATACATCATGGCTATAATCATGACATGCATTCATCTAGTCAGAAAACTCCTTTCGAAGTATGTTTGGGGTACATTCCTAAATCACCTATGGAATTTGTTTTTGGAGAAGATGGATAGTATGATACAGATAAAGCTAAAAGGTTCATTCAAAAGATTCAACAGGTACATCAAGTAGTACAGGAACAATTGGAGAAGAGCCAAGACAAATATAAGGAAAGGCATGATAAACATCGGGTTGAACATCAGTTTGAAGCTGGTGATCAAGTATGGTTAACTGATAGAATGAAAGGTGAAGGTAAAAATTTAAGACCAATCCGATATGGTCCATTCAAGATCTTGGAAAATACTAGTACTAATGCCTTTCATTTAGATCTACCATCCTACATGTTGTTAGATTTTATTTACTTATAGAGAAGTAGTGTTATTTTAATTCTTTAACATTAACAGATATATCATGAAATGAGCAATAAAAACATAAATGAGAGACAAAAGAACACAACATAATGATCTTGGGAAAACCCCAAATGGGGGAAAAAAACCAACAACCCTTCTTAAATAGATTTTGTTCACAAAGCAAGTCCAATAATGAACCAACATATAAACCCTAGCACAAAGTTTATCTCCAAGTACAACCAGAAATACCACCACATATACAACAATAGCACAGTACCAAGGTAGCACATCTCTACCAAGAGTAGTGCACAAGATATAGATACCAAAAAGACTAAACAGGACTTGCAGTTGTTGCGTCACCTTCTACAGAGTTGCACCTTGATTCTGTGTAGATGAGAGAGTGTGAGTGAGTTAACAAATGAGCCAAGGCACCTCCTATTTATAGTCTTTTTTCCCTCTTAACTGGGCTAACTTCTCATCTGGAAGGGTGTCTCTTTACTGTTCATTATTCTTCTAGTCCAACTTCTCTTCTGGGGTATTTCCACATCTATTCAATGGTTCTCTTGCTTCCATAATATTCTTTGCATCTAAGAAAGTTCATCTAGGAGGGAAAGTTCCTCCCGCATCTACCAAAACATCAACACTCCCTCTTAGATAGGGAGGTATCTTTCCACGATGTCTTCATCTAGTATTACACTGAATACTCTGTAGTCATCTAGTAGCACACAACTACTACAATTACATCAGTAGCTCGAATCACATGTCATAGTCTCTGCAATCAAGTATCACACAACTACTACAATTCCATCGGTAGCTCAAATCATCTATCATGGTATCTGTAATCATGTAACACACAACTACTCCCAATGTGATCTAGTAGTCTCCATGACAATCAACTAGTAGCACACAGCTACTACAATGCCATCCAGTAGAACACGACTGTGTCAATCCATAGTAATACACAACTATTGTCTAGTGGTACACAACCACTCCTAGTAGCACACAACTATTGTCCAGATACACAAAGTCTCTTCCTGCAATCAACTGGTTGGCTACACAAGATACCACCATGCATTCCAATAGTCTCTATGATTATGAAACAATAAAATAGTAGCATACAACTACTACCATACCATCAGCCATAATAATAGTCTGCAATGTCCATGACTATGAAGCAATCAACTAGTAGCACACAACTACTACCATGCCATCATCTATAGTCATCAATACGACTATGCAACAATCATCTAGTAGCACACAACTACTACCATTCCATCAACCATAGTCATAGTCGATGTCTCTATAACTATAAAACAATCAAATAGTAGCACACATATACTACCATGTCATCAACCATAGTTATAGTCTCATCCAGTAGCATGAAGATACTCCCATAGTCCTCATGACTATGCGTGTGATGCTTCTTCTCTCATCAAGTCCGATTGTGTATTACCCTCTTAGTCACCTCACATGACTAATCTAGGGAACCCTTGGCCAGAGGGGTTAGCCGGCATGAGAAGAAAAAAAACACCTCCCTCTCAATAAGGGTGAACATTATTCATCATGCCAAGCATGTCCCTGAAGTACTCATACTTCACTCTAGACAGAGGTTTGATGAGAATGTTTATTATCTTCTCATCCGTGGATATGTACTGGATCTCTACAACTCCTCTTTGCACCATGTATCAGATGTAATGATATTTGATCTCTATGTTCTTAGACTTGTCATGAAAGACAGGATTCTCAGTAAGATTCATGCAACTTTGACTATCACAATGTATCAAAGTTGGCTCCAACTCTAGATCAAATATCCCTGCAAGAAACTTCCAAAGCTAAACTACTTCACGTCTTGCCATGCTAGCTACGATATACTCTTCCTCTATTGTACTGATTTCCATTGATGTCTACTTCCTACTCAACCATGAGATCATGCATGATCCTAGACTGAAGCAACATCCAGAAGTACTCTTCTGATCCATTACACTCCCTTCCCAATCAGAGTCTATATATCTCTACAGCTTCACATATTCACCCAAGACATATCTCAATCCATATCCAATCGTACCATGTAGGTACCTCAACATATGTTTTGTTTCCATCCAATTTACATGTCTAGGTTCAACCATGTATTGACTCAAGGTATTCACTGTGAAACATATGTCCTATCTAGTGTTAACTAGGTACATCAAGGATCCAATTATTTTTTTATACATTGCGGGATCTACCAAATCTAAAGATGAATCACTTAGAAGCTTCAGATTTATCGTCATAGGTGTGGCCATGGACTTGCAGTGCATCATCCTGAATCTCTGCAGAATATCAACAGTATATTTTTCTTGGCTAAGGAAAATCTCATCTGATCTCTACCACACCTCCAATCCCAAGAAGTAATGCATCAAACCTAGATCCTTCATCTAAAACTCTGAAGCGAGCTCCTTCTTGCACCCAAATATGAGCTTCTCATATCCTATCAGAAATAGGTCATCTACATATAGAACCAAGATCAACGAGTAACCATTATCAACCTTGTAGTAAAGGTTGGGATCTGCATCACTCTTGGTAAATCCCAAGCTCATCAGATAGCCATCTATTCTAACATACCATGCCTTGGGTGCTTGCTTTAGCTTGTACAAAGCCTTCTTTAGTTTTCACACATGGGACTCCTTCCCATGAATCAAAAACCCTTGTGGTTGCTCTATGTACACTTCTTCCTCAATTACACCATTCAAGAAAGTAATCTTGAAATCCATCTGGTGTAGTTTCCATCCCATCGTGGAAGCAATGGAAATAATCGATCTAATGAAAGTGTACTTTGCTATTGGAGAAAATTTCTCATCATAGTCTTCTCCCTCTTTATGGGAGAAGCCTCTAGCCACAAATCTCACTTTGTACTTCTCTATGTTGTCATCTGCAACATGTTGGATGTTGTAGATCCACTTGGAAGTCACCACTAACTTCCCTTTTGGTCTTGGAACCTTTTCCCACAAATCATTCTTCATGATGGACTGGTACTCTTCCATCATGGAATCCTTCCACACTTTCTACTTAGTAGCTTCCTCAAAAGTGGAAGGTTTTGAATCAATGATCAATACCACCTAGCTGGAAGACTTGTGTAGTCTTTTGGAACAAAGGAAAAATCCATATCCCATTCCTTCTGACTAGTTTCCTCCTCTGTCACTGTAGCAAAGTCTACTGAAAAAAGGGAATACTCCTATGATTTCTCACATCTCCTAGAAGCCTCTGAAGCTATGATCTAGCCTCCTCAACTCATGGCACCCGACTGTCAGTCGTGGAAGACGTTTCTCTCTCCCTCCTGAATCTGAGGAGGAATTTCCTCTGAATGATTTGGTCTTCCTCTGATTCAAATGAATCTCTCTGAGTTCAGGTTCACTCTGAGTCTGCATGCTCCCTCTGAAGCTTGAATCCCTCTAAGTCTATATAATCTCTGAAGCCACCTTATTCATCTGCATCTACTGACTTCCTATGAAGTATGATCTCATATGAATTATAATGGGAGGTCTCTCCTGCCTACTAGATCCTGAGGGTTGACTCCCTCTAAACTATAGCTCCTTTTGAGATGGTGCTTGGTGGGTCCTCTTACCTCATCAGTGGTGGAGCCATCTGCTCCTCCTCATGATATGGCTCATCAATGCCATATATCTACATCCCCTTTGCATCCTGCAAAATATCATGAGACCATGCTAGTCTCTTCCTAGTAACTACAACATTTCTGGGTAGGCCTTTCTGGCTCTACTGACTCTTCTTGACGATCTGAAGAGTGACCAACTGAACTAGAGGAATATCCATGGTCATATTCAGAGTCTTTTTTCCTCACAATCAATCTCCATATGAGATACTCTATATTTTACAAAGTTACCCTTCTTCCAGAAGGTTCTGACTTCATCTTCTTCATTACATGGATGTGTACATTCATGTACACATCTCGATGTCTGGATAGTCTACTCCATGTATCGGCTAAATACCATCTAATCAGTTTCCTCCTACAACCATCATTATAGCTCCATCTCAGAGCTATCACCTGTGACCTTCCCAGAACAAGAGACAAGAACAACAACATTTCCATGGTAACCTCCATGGAATTTACAATATAACTTGCCTGGAACAAGGTTAGTAACCAAGAACATCTCCTAGAGGAGATCAATTTCATCTTGCAAACAATTGCATCATTAATACTAAACAATGAGAATTTACTAAATGTTAATCATATCAATATTCAAGTGTTACTAAACATTTGATAGAAATAGCAATAATAGAATTCTAAATAAAATATCAAACCTGATATGCAAACCTAGAGTCTAGTTGTTTTTGTCCCACTTGATTTGTCTTCTATTGTTTTTCCTTCTCCATGGTCATGTGCTTGGAATCACTATTGGCTAGAAAACATAATCTTCATCCTTTGACTTCAATTATTTAGTATATGTTTCATGTGCATGATGCTTCTTCTTTCCCTTTTCATATTTAAGAGGACATTGTGCGGCATAATGTCTCATCTCCTTGCAGTTGTAGCATCTGATCTTTGATGCATCCTTCTTGTAAAGTGGTCTCTTAGACTTATTTGGACTACCTTCTTCTCTTTCCTTCCTCTTCTTCACTTGGGTAGAAAGTTCTTGATTTTCATCATCATTTTTCTTATGTGATTTGGATATCAACCTCGATTCCTCTTGGGTGCAATATTCCCATAGCTTGTTGAACTTGGAAAATTTTCTTCTGGCACAAATTTCTTGAACAAATGGATCCAAAGAGGAGGGAAATCCATTTAGTGTAGTAGTCATGAGTTCAATGTCATCTAATGGATCCCCAATGGCTACTAACTAGTCCTTTATCTGCAAGATTCTCATAAAATAGTTGGCTACTATTTATAATTTGTTCATTGTCATGTTTCTGATATGATTCCTTAGAGTAAGATTTTGAATAGTATTCTTACTTTCACAATTTATGGTTAGGGCATCAAACATTTCCTTCGGTGTCTTCAGTTCTGATACATTAGGTATCGGATTACCCTTTATTGAGTCTCTCAAGATCCTCTTGGCCTTGACCTCATTATTTCTGAACTTTTCTCTGGCTTCTTCATCTTCAGGTTTTGAAAGTTATTTCTTGACGTAATCTGATAGATCATACTGTTCTAGAATGAGAAGAACTTTTTTCTTCCGGGATCTGAAGTTATCTTCTCCATCCATTCTATCTTCAACTCTCATGCTGGTTGACATTTTTGCTGGTAGAAACCCTAGCTCTGAACAAATTTGATTTTCAAACTTCACCAAACTGCAAACTGAGGGTTTTAGGGGTTGCCTAGGGTAGGGTGCACTGCTCTATGTAAAGAGAAGTCCCAATGCCTTTGGAACTAATTCTCAACTATCTTGAAAAGGTTTACTGTGCAGCAAAATCATGGTGGGCCCATAACCTGTTAGATTTTATTTACTTATAGAGAAGTAATGTTCTTTTACTTCTTTAACATTAACAAATATATCATAAAATGTGCAATAGAAGAATAAACGAGAGACAAAATAACAAAAGGGAATTATCCTAGGAAAACTCCAAATGGGGGATAAAATCCAACAACCTTTCTTAGATAGATTTCGCTCACAAAGAAAGTCCAATCATGAACCAATAGATAAACCCTAGCACAAAGGCTAGCTCCAAGTACGACCACAAATACCACCACAACTACATTAGTAGCACAATACCAAGGTAGCACACCTCTACCAAGAGTAGCACACAAGAGAGAGATATCAAAAAGACTGAACAAGAGGAATCTTCACCACTACAGCTATTGTGTCACCTTCTCCAAACTTGCACCTTTATTCTCTGTAAATGAGAGAGTGTGAGTGAGTTAATAAATGAGCCAAGGCACCTCATATTTATAGTCTTCTTGTCTTCTTAACTGGTCCGACTTCTCGTCTGGAAAGGTGTCTCTTCACTGATCTTTATTCTTCTAGGTCGACTTCTTGTCTGGAAAGGTGTCTCTTCATTGTTCTTTATTCTTCTGGATCGACTTCTCTTCTGGGGTATTTCCACATCTGTTCAAAGGTTCTCTTGCTTTAGGAATCTTCGTCACATCTAAGAAAGGTCATATAGGATGGAACTTTCCTCTCATGGCTACCAAAACATCAACACATGCAAATGTATTCAATGGTAAATGTTGAGAATTTGAAGGTTTATGAGCCTCCTATGATTACGGATAAAGATGAAACTATTCAGGTTCCAGTAGTTGATGATTTTTCTCCCGAATATTTATATGAGCTATCAGAATATGTCATTATCAACAGAAGAATCAGGACATCATAACGAGGTGATGTGGAATATATTCGAGTTGTTCTTAAAGGGGTAAATCCAAGTAAAGAAAAATGGATGGAGATCGGAAGGGTGAGGGAACTCTACCCTCACTTAGTTGTTGAGTAATCAAAACTTTTGGTGGTCCAAAAGTATTCCAATGGGGAGGAATGATCTAGGAGGATCCGAGAATTCTCATAGAGGTCCAGGAGGATCTGAAAATGCTCATAGAGGTCCAGGAGGATCCAAGAATTCTCATAGAGGTCCAAGAGGATCCAAAACATTCACAAAGGTCTAGAATGGTTTATAAATGCTCAATATTTGACCGTCCCAAATTCTCTCGAAAACACCATCAATGCATAGAGATCATCATGATTTCCAACGACACAAATTTCACCTCAAACAGAGTTCGTATGCAAAAGTTATGAGCGGTCAAAGTTTCGGCCAACCAGGTCAAAGTCAAATTCAAAGGGTTAAAAGGGTGACACATGTCACCACTGCAAAGGTGACATGTGGCATGATCGTACATATGACGTGGCCAAACCCCAAGGTTCCACGTGGGTCAACCATACTTTGAGTGAGCAAATGAGTTGGCAGGTGACTCAACATCTGTGCAATCCAGGTGGACAAGTCATATGATGACATGTGGCAAGAATGAGCCAATGAAAGGCCACCATGTGGCGACCTCCCATTATCCAATAATGGTTATTATTAATCAAAATTATGGATTTGACCGGGATCAAAACCGTGACCTCCATAATCTCTACAAAGCCTCAACTACCACCGCACCACTATAGTGTTACTTAACACTATACATTGCAAAAATCATTTAAATTTGTATTATAATTTGAATGGGAGGAAAAAGGGCCGAGGGCCCAAGTCCTTGACCCTAGCCTTTGGTTCATTGTACACCATATAACCATGATATGTCTGTGCAATTTTCAATGGATATAACCATATATAATATGGTTATAACAACGTACAACCATACACTAACAAAAACACATGAATATATGGTGGTTGGTGGGGTTTGAACCCTCAAATTACCACATATAAACTCCATGAATTAACCAAAAATCTATATATATGGTTTGTTTAAACAAACCAACCAATTTGCATTTAAATCCTGCCATAAAATTCAGAAAATTGGTTACAGGTCACACCCTATTTAATGGGTGCGTGGATCGAGGATTGTACACACATTAATGAAGAGGTAGTCTCATAATTGGTGCCCAAGGGTACCTAATTTTAGAGGCTACACTATAAAGCAGGACGATAGGTACATTGACGGAATTTTGAGAACTTTGTACTCATTTTGCATGATTTTCTTGCAAGGAATCCAACGGTGCACTCCATTTCTACATTTGAGCAACATGTAAAAAGGTCACTATAAAACACAAGCATTTGAGCATTGATATAGAAGGTATCAATTGGAAACAGACCTAGAGAGGTCACCCAAATCAGTTGAACTTTGTTATTCCACTTGTGTAAGTGATTTCATTATTGTTGTTCATTTCAAGCTCAATTATTTGCAAGTCATTTTATCATTAAAGTGGATTTGGTTAGATAAGCTTTTCACATGTAATTTGCATACAGTCAAGTAGAAATTTCATTTTGAATGTCAAGTAGATGTTTTTTATGTATTAAAAGATTAATAAACATCTAAGGACATTTCAGATCAGGGAGACTGGTTAAGTTCAGGAGAACCAATGGCTCTCCAAAAAGATAAATACATGACACAAGTGGAGGCTACTTCATCCAAAACAATGCAGTGGATATTCTTCCCATGAACCGTAGTGTGAATTTAGGACGTCAGGTGATGGGAGATAATTGGTTTAAAATATTCTAGATTAAACATAATCATATTTGATGCCTCTGGATCCACAACTCCAATGGATAACAATAGGGTTCTACATTGACTTGGATAGTTTTGTAGAACTTCAAGCATTGACATAGCACAAGGTGCTTGCACCAAATATTCAACAATGTTTTAGCTTTGAGCAGCGTAGGAATATTGATTGAAAATTGACTTTCGAATTGTTCCCTTGGGCGGGCGCAACACCGATTCAACAACATGCCTCTAGATTTGAAGAGGGGTGGAGGATGGAGGAGAAGTGGAAGTGGAAGTCTTATCGGTAGCACCTCCATTGGCATGATTTTCTGGAGGAGTGGCATAAGTCTTAACTCTGGTGGTTAAAATAACCATCTCTTTACACATAAATACCTGAGCGATGCTTGAGGAAGCATCCCCATGGTGGAAATGACTTGTGTTTCCCGCTTTTGAAGGGGAAGGATTTTGTGCAATTGTTTGTTGTTGCTGAGTTGGGAAAGGGTCAGTTAATACTGCAGTTTGGGAGGTACCCTTCATAAATTTGGTGACTTCCTCACATTGAGGGAAGTATTTCATGTAGTTATCCTCCATATAAATCATCCATGGAAGCTTATATTTCCTTTTTGGTTGGGTATCAATAGTTTTTGTATTGTCCTTCTCATTAGAATATTTCTTGGATTTACCCTTGTTTTTCTTCTTTCCTCCAGGTTGCTGAGATGAAGTGGAATGGACCACATTCACCTTGGAGGTCTGTGTAGGAGAGGGAGAAATTTTGGTATTGGTAATAGAACCCCCCATGCCATCAACATGGGATTTCGAAGAAGGTCTTGAAACATCATTCGAAAAATGAGGATCATGAGGGATCAGATTGTAAAGTGTGTTGGATTGGGAATATACCAAGTCCAAGTATTGAGCACGATTTATTGATTTCTCCTCAATGACAACACCTCGCATGGAAACATATCTAGCGATGAGCGACAAAAGTGACTTGGTAAACCAATTTTCCAAGAGTTGGTATGGAATAACGACTTTAATCAACCATCTTCACCACCCCCATTCATGAATATGATCAGATATGTGAGTGGAGGTGGATTGCTTAAGTGAAGTTAAAATATTTATACCGGTTTTGTATCAAATCGACAGTTGGAAATGTGCAAAAAAAACCATAACTAAAGAGTTGAAGTTGCTAAAGGAATGTCATGGAAGATCTATATACCATTTCATTGTCACTCCTATGAGGGCTCACTGGAAAAGTCATAAACGAATGGACTTATCCATCAAAGAGTTTGAAGAACACCAAATATGGAAGGTCATTATGTGGTTATCAGGGTCTTCTCTAGGTCTCTCATCAAATTTTGGTATATCGAAAGGTAGTTTGGCAGGGATTGGAGGCCAAAATGGGGCATCCAGTATGGGATCATTGGTCAAACATGACATATAAGGCATATCTAATGTATCGAAGAATGGAATATGTCGATTGACCTATGGATACTGGTAGTAATCATGTGGCATGGGAACACCAGTACGACCATATACAGGTTGTGATGGGATGGAAAAAACATATTCTACTCCTATGTATTGTGGCTGATTTCATGGTCATCTTATGTATTGTGGCTAACTTGAGGGTCCCCCCATGTACTTTAATTGACCTGATGGTCCCCTGTGTATTGTGGTTAACCTGATGGTCCCTCCATGTATTTTGGTTGGCTTGATGGACCTCCCATATACTGTGTTTGAGGGGGTTATTGTGTTGGAATCATGGGGTTCACAAATTGATTGGGAAAAGTTACTTGTTGAGGAATGCTCACCCGATTAGGTTGATCCCATAAAGGATTCATAACTCCTGGATATTGTTGTCTAGTATACAGGCCAATAGTACTGGGAATGGAAGGATATACATGAGTGGGTCACCCCCAAGCTTGTTGTTGTTTCCCCCACATAGGGGTTTAAGTCATAGTTGAGGGTTTTCCCCCAACAATATGTTTCCCTTGAGATGAAGATTGACCTCCAATGAAGGGTATAGAAGAACTCCCCATTTGTAAAGTTGGAGATATAGGTTGAGGAGCTTGTGTAATTATGGTTGTATGAAAATTTTGATTGATGGCCATCTGGCCGATAGGATAACCAAGTAAAGCACTTGGTGTTGTATATTTTAACCTTGTACAATATTTACTGCAAACATATTTTCATTAAAAGACCAGAAAATATACAATGAAAAATACAAACATTACCTAGATATTTTTTCCCTGGAAACCCAAACTGGGAAAACCAACATATTCTATATTCGTTCATAGAGATACATTATTTACAATAAAATATACATATAGGAGCCAATGGCATCCAAAACCCTAACCGAATGACCAGGATTAGTCAACAACCCTAATTCCTTAACCCGAAATAGAAAACCATCGGCAAAACCCATGTGCCAAAAAATCACCCAACAATGGACACGAAAATCAAGGTGACACAAAAATCGAGGTGACACGAAAAACAAGGCAAAAATGCAACACGTTTCTTGAGGAAAAACAATTTCTCGAGGGCACTTTCCATGAACCCCTGCGCAGGGGGGATATCGCCCCCCTGCGACCCCCCTCAACCCCCCCTGCACGTCCGACACAATGTAGCATACACTACAACTATTCGTGCAAAGAATATAGCACGTACTCAACATGTGTGTATAATATGTGGGATTAATGAAGAAGGAATATTACCCAACCCATGTGTGAAGAGAGGTGTACGCACATGTGGTTGTGTCAGAGTAAACTAGGTGACAAATGTTCCCGGTAAAGAAGAAGCACCAGTGAGAGTGATTTGCGCTCTTGCAATATCAACTACATGAGCTGAACTAATCAATAAAAGATAAGAAGAATAATCATCAAGAAATATCATGGACAATTGTTCAATAATTAGTCAACCAAGTGGATCAGTTAAAGGGGGATTTGCGTAAGGTACAACACCTTCTATGAAGGTTATGACTGATTCTTTTGCATGTTGACCACTTCTATGAGCTACACTCCAAATTTTAAAAATTTTTTCTTCAACCATTCCTTCGTTAGAAGAGTTGTGTTGAGGTTCATGAAATTTAGGATCCAAACCTTGAATTCTACGATATCTTCGAAGCCCTTGATCAACCTCGGTGAAGGTAAAATAACAATCCTTAAGGCCAACTACGAACTCTGAAAGAACAAACCCCTAAAAAATATCTATAGGTAATAAACCATACAAACAATCTGTAAAAGGATCTTCCGAAGATGGGATTTCAAGTCATCAATGAAGATATTAGAAGTAGTTACCCCAACCTCCACGTAACATCCCTTCTTGATGCGAGCAACCCTTGCTTCGCAAGAAAACCCTCCAAGGGTACTAAAAGTGTGATACAACGTCTGCCCTAGGTACCATGGGAATCCACCCACAGTAACCTATGTAGATATTTAGGAAATATTACTAAGGTTACCGAATCGCATTCATCCTCCGGGGGGTTACAGTCGACAATCAAAACCGAATGTATGGGAAGCATAACAAAGTACGAAGCTCTTCAAGAGGATTGAAGACAAGTGGACCGGTAATAATCATGAGGACCTCTAGCATATTCAATATTAATGAATCACCGAGACCAAATGAGCCAGTAACACTCAAGAAAAACCACCAATATACTATCTTTGCACTACGATTAGTGAAGATGTGGAGGGGTAATATCCACTGTTGTTCTACACGTGACCTCATGTTTAGCCCTTGTGTTAGAGGGGGTTCCCCGGTATGCCTATACGACAGTTGGATTTTGTCACTCTTTAGTGTTCTACAGTCTTCTTTAGTATCCTTGGATGATTAACTCACTTCACCCTAATCCAAAGACCTATCCTTAGACTATTGTAAGTGTGCTATAAATCAGAAAATGTCTAATTGATTTTATTAGTGTGTTGGTTTATTTTAATGGCTTTGTTTACTCAGAAAGGTCTACGGAGATGAAACTAATGATGTGTGAGACTCGACTCAAATAGAATGCAAAAATAATGAAATGCAAACATTTCTTTTCGATGAATCCTATCTATGAGAAGGAGAAGATTTATTATCTTCTTAATATAAACAAGCACTCAATATCATGCAACTTTTCAATTTTCCGCTTAAATGAATAGAAGAATGATGCCAAAATTTATTTATAAGGGGAGGAAATAACTCTTGTATTCATTATCATCATTGTACTCTATACTTTGTATTGTCTTGGAGAAGTCTTATATGGAGCAAGATGATAGGCTTCATCACAAAACCCTGGGAGCATGACATTAAGGTTCATGAGGAACCCCGAGGAGAAGACAAGGAGAGAGAGATGTCTTGGATGTACTTGGAGAGATTGCTCTCGTGTGATGTTGAATTTTCTCTTGTGATGCTAAATTTTTTGCCATCAATGTACATTGCAAATGGTAGAGAGTAACATGAAGTTGGGGACGAGGATGGTTATTATGGCTCTTGTTGCAACACTAGGGTTTCTACCCTAGTAGAAGACATGAAGAGTGGAGCTAATGACTTGCATGATTTTGGAGCCTTGTTCTTTTGGAATGTATGACTAGGGAAAGATCATGGAGAGCCTATATTGGTGAGTCTTGAGCTTGTTATGATGCCTTTGGAGCTATGAAGGTGGTTCCCGTTGTTTCAATAAATGAAGTCTTGTGTTTTCTGACTTGTGCTTTTTGGAAACTATCTGGGGTCTCTTGGGATATAGACAGATTATGTGATGAGTAGGAAAACCTTATTTTGCCAAAGATATTCAGAATTCCTTTCCTTTGGTTTAGCTAGGTCGATGAGGGGTTGGTTGAGAAAGCGATAAAGGTACTTAATATAGACTCTGGGCACCCTCAACGACCAAGAAATAAATTCCTTTCTTTCTCTTTTTTCCTTTGTGAGTAAAAAAATTGGTAGCATGTTTTGGATTCATAGCCTTGTCATGTTACAGGTTGGTCCAGGAATATGGGGGGTGTCTCATCCATAACTAGCGACCGATGTGGCTGAAAAATACGACCACTAGGGGAGTTGAGGGATTTGATCCTCGGAGGGGTGAATATATTATCACCCTATGCAGGTATTTTGGGTCTCTTAGCAGGTCTATTCCATATCAGTGTTTGTCCACCCCAACATTTTCCACTCCTTTGTAGAAACATTGGGGTGGGATATTGAAACTATCCTATCCAGGCTATCGGTCTTGTTGTTCTGTTCTTTTTATCTTTCATTGGAACCCTGTAGTATGGGTATGGCTCTGCAACTACTCCAGTCAAATTATTTTGTCCTACTCACTCATTACCAATGGGAGGACACTTCCAACAAGAAATAAAAGGAAACCAAAAGTCTAAGTTTCCGCTGATTGATAAACTGGATTTTTCTAATTCCATTGGCTTGTAAGGATTAGAGTCAAATATAAAATATTAGTTTTAATGTTTTAGAGTTGGTTGAAAGGCTACTTGAAACATCTTATAAGAACCTTCCTTGCCTAAATGGTGAGTTGACATAAAATATAAGGAAGAGTTTAAATCCTTTCACTTAAGTGATAACCATCGACTTGACATATTGTTATGTCAAGATTTATCTTGGCTCGGGACGAGCATTGAGTACTACCGAATAAATCAACCCCCTCTCCTGCCACAATCGAGTAACCTTCCAGGTCCCTTCTTGGGAGCTCGTTGAACATATTAAGTCCAAGGGATTCAGTTGGGGCTGGTCTCTCAACTGGTAAGGAGAGGAAGAATGACGCCTCCTATGCCATGCCTACGGGACTGCTTGAATCACTCAACTACTAATGATTCTTTTCTCAAGATATCCATTTTCATTTTTAGGGGGGTCCTTCTTCCTTGATACAAAGTTAGTTCGTTCTTCCATCATCTTATCCAGAGTCGTATCGGTCCATTTTGATTCATTCTTCATATCCAGAGGGAAAATGAGAAAAACAACGGAGGGGAAGCTCGAGTTTCTCCTTTTGGAGGTCAAACAAATGGCTCAAATTTGGTTTAACGCTCCTTCGCTCGACTGCTAATGGACAGGAAAATGTGGCTAAGCGAGGGGAGTGTTCGGACTCTCCAACAACCAATGATGCAATTGGTTACGCATCTTCAGACGAAAGTACTGGGTTCCCTGAGGATTTTTATCAACAGGAAGTTCACAAGAACTTGGATCGACCCGATTCGGCTACCTCTGATTCGATTGATAAGGAAACCTTGGACAATCATATGAATCTTCCAGGGTCCCTGTGTATCTGGTCAAAATCTTCTCGATCCATGGCTTCGGGGGTTCCATCCTGGAAAATCATCATGAATGGATGAAGGGGAATATTAGCAGCCCATATGAGCCAAAAAACCCACAAGAAACCCATTCCCTAGAATCCCTTAAAGTGAAGCACACCCAATCGATGACACTAGAAGCTCGATCTACACCCTTCTAGCTGACAAATTGTTTGAGTAACAAGTATAACCTCTTTCTTAATGAATTCCTTCCTAACTGAATAACGTCCCTTAATCAATTAAAAAGCTATCGAAATGGAAAGATCTTCGAAATAAAAAAGAAGAAAAAGAAAAATTCCCTCGATACTCATTAACAGGAGAAATGAGTGATTTCCCCTCAACAACAAGAAATTAAATGAGGTTCTCTTATCGCGGCGGATCGGGTGGAGAAAGGACATAGAATTCCTTCCCTATTTTTGGGCTCAGAACAGGGAATTCCCCTGAATGTACCAAGAATAAAAAGAGAAACAAATGCATTTCTTATTTTCTGGTACTAGGAAGGAAATGAGACAAATTATTGTTGGATTACTGAGAGGGGGGGTGAATCAGTAATAGAGAATTTTAATCCTTTTTAACCATACAATCCAACTGTTATATCAATGAAGCATTATCATCCAATAATTGCAGAGTAAATAAGAAATGAACAAATGAACAATCATACACATACACAGTACACCAGTGTTTTACGTGGAAACCCAAATCGGGAGAAAACCATAGAATGCTTTTTCTTATATGTCTTGAAGAATTAAATTCATTGGAATCACCAACTTCCTTTGTTTTCCAGCTGCAACTGGAAGGAGGATCCAACCCCCTAGTTTCTCAGGCTACAACCTGAAGGAAGATCCAACTCCCCAATTCTCTGGCTACAACCAGAAGGAGGCTACAACCCCCTATGTTCTCCAGCTACAAACGGAAGGTGGCTACAACCACCTGTCCTTGCCCCATCCAACTGCCCTGAAGTAGAAGTAGAATGATGGAACTAATGTCACACTATCACTGTGAGATATACCGCTGTAAACCTGTACCAATAAATATGAACCATGCATCAACCTGTACCTCAACCTGCAATCAACCTATACCATAAAAAAGTGCATCAACCATGCACCAACCTGTACCAAACAACCTGTAATAAACATGTACCATAAACAAGTTCATCCAACTATGTACCAAGTATGTACCAATCATGTCTCAACTACTCATCAACTATGACTCATCAATATGTACCAACATCATCAACTATACACCTCATGTATGTGCCAACTCATCAACTACTTGT
>JZKD02S1679916.1:13298-39407 GCA_000966675.3 Picea glauca | reverse complement strand
AGAAATGGAATGACATGTATTATCCATATAAAATAGTATTATCTAAAAATATATCATAACTCATACTGTTACCCATCAAACAAACTTGGGTCCATTACCCAAACCTGGGGTCTCCAACTTCTCATGGACATAACTCTCTAATCGTGAGGAGTTATGTGACATTCCACATACCACCGGAAATGGCATGAAAAGCACTATCCATCTAGGATAGTTTCCCTAACAAATTCACTGTACTTCATCTCATTATTCCACAATTAAGCATGGGTTCTCTTACTCCACAAGGCATCTTCCCGTGAGGGCTTTCACAATAAGGGGAACACTTTGGAGTTCATCCATATTTACTTCTTATAAACCATGTCAAAACAATAATGAGTCATATTTACATCAAACAATATTGGGTCCATTACCCAAACCTTTGTGCTACAGGGATTTCTTCAAGGGTTGACATCAATGACAACCAACCTTAATCAACAATTACTCCCCTTGCTTTAAGTAACAGAGTTCAATAACATGGGGAAAAAATGAGTCACATAAAAGGATGAATGAATCGCTCTCATGTATAAGTGAACAACATCTCGGTAATCTTATTTAATGAAAACCACACACGCGTTGACGAGTCTTCCCGAATTGTGAACGTCCAGCCGGCTCCCCAACGCAGTTAGCACCCATAATTCACAGGCAGGATGCTCCACCCTGGACCATAAGAACTACTTACTCACCAAATAATAATAGACTTTTAAACATAAGTCAAGGTTCATAGAGTCTAATTGACCATCCAAGTAAGGCCATGTTAACATAGGAGAATATAACATCTTAAAGGCCAAGTTTGAACTAGTGAATTTACCAGTTGTTTGCTAAGTGAAAAGACCAATTAAGCACTTGCAAGGACGGAGTAGCTGTCCCGATGAAACACATAAGAATGAATATATTGATTCGTTTCACCCACTCTTTGAAGGGTCATTGAATTCATTTATTTCACAAAGTAATCTCAAGCAAGCTCGACCAACAAGAAAGTAAAATGTGGATTTGAAAACATGATTGAATAGTATCGTATACAAAGATATATCTCATTATATCTGTAATTACGCTTGCCTTAGTACTTGAAATGAGGTGTTTAACAAACATCAAGTTAGGGTGGTTCAATCAATTATGAAATCATGTAATCACATATATAATCAAGTTTTATTACGTCTAATAGATTGATTGATTGATTGAGTGAGGGATTGATGGATATAGGAAAATGAGGAGTAATTCATGTCTTGGTGGGGGGAGGGTGTTTTTCATTCGCTATCTAATATAATATAATAAAGAATGAAAGTAAGTGGGCCTTGGGTTTTATTTACGTTATGACTTATCTCTCTCATGAAGGATAAGGGATATAATATTAACCTAATTCCTAATAAGAAATAAGAAACCCACCTAGGTACCTTATATATTTCTTCTATCCCACCCTAGTTGGTTCACTCACTGGATTGGATTCGGGTTAATTCACGAAGAGGAGAGAACATGAAGAAAGAAGACCTAAGACCCTGCTCCCATGATTCTTGGGAGAGTTGAAAAGTCCCCCATCATGGAGAGCGAGAAAGCAATTTCACAACCTACACAACAATCACAAACATCTTAGCCTCCTACTAAGAGGACTGATGAAACATCTTCTTTCTACCCAACAAGTAGAAGAAGGAAACACTTGTTGACAAGTTATCCTTCCCATCTCTCATGAGGGATGAAATAAAAGTTGTTCCTTCAGAATATTGTTTTGGAGAGGGAAAACGAATGTTGCATAGGAGATTTTGCGAACACCGAAGAATTCAATCAAACTCCCTCTAGGATGAGTATGCTCGATGCTTTATTCCCTCATGATCAATTTGATTTGCTCAAATAATTCATAAAACTTCCAAGCCCTGAAGAGCGACAAAAAGCACAATGTTTCAAATAATGTGAATATCACAAAGGTGGCCTAGAACTCTAAAGAGATGGAAAACCCTAAAGAATAAGAAGAATATAGAGACACCTAGACCTACCAAGCCTTACTTATCCATTCTACATCACTCTTAGGTTGTACTAATTACCCCTTTATATATTAGAGACTCATGTTGTATTATGCCGAAGGAAATAGATGAAAACATGGACATCGAGTACATGCCCGCGATGGACGAGTGCAGATGGATGGTTCTAGGGTCAACATAGTTGGAACAATCGAAGAAAAGGTAATAATTGTATATGAGCATCCTGAGCTTGTGGTTGTAGAAGAGGTTTTAGTGGTTGATATCAAGCCTTTGGCACACTGCTATTAAGAGAATGGAGTTGGCTTCCAGAAAGGAACATATTTCTATGGACTATTCCCTCCGTCATAAAGATGAAGTTATTTACGTATAGGAAGAACCCATCATACCATATCGAACCTTTTTAAGAACCTCCTGGGCCAGGTGTATTTGTTGAAGAAAAAAATCTTGAGCTAATTCTGGAACCAGGAACAGAGGATATATACAATTAATCAGTTCATATGATGCTAGGAAACCTTATAGATAGTTGTTATCAATTATGGACGCCTTAATAGGAGGTAGAACAAGGAACATATGCAGTAATCGACGATACCAATGAAACATCGGTGCTAAACAAAGGAGAGTATAAGATCATTGACCAAATATGGACCTTGTAATTCAACGAGGCCCGATACATATAGATTTTTGAGAGGTCGGTGCTGGAGTGGTCTTAGTCAATCTCCCCAAAGCAAGGGAATCTTCAGATTTACTTTCAATTGCACATGCAACTTGGAAGAATACGAGGGAGGCTTTATGCCCACCTTGGGATTCGAAAGGAAGAGAAATGGGAGTGAAAAACATTCTAATTGATGGTGAGTATGACTTGGTTGTTAGGCAAGTCAGATGCTTGTGTAGCATGAAGCATTTTAACGCTGAAAGCCTATACAGAGTCTGGGATCTACTGGAATATTTTTATTCCTTTCATATTCAAGCTCTCTAGAGAGATAAAAATCAGTTGGACTTCTTAGCCAATAAAGGTGCTTGATTTTATCCCACTCAAGGGTTACTAACTGCAGAAGAAAAACAAGTTAGAGTTCTCTTCTAGCCCTATCTATTTGCTTGATAATGTGGAAATCTATAAAGTTTAGCAGTGGGTGCAAAAAGGGAGAAAATTTATTGATCAATGGAGCACATGATGATCTAAGAAAAATCCATATTCTAGATGAGCAAGTGATCAACCGGTAATCATATCATGAAAGCATTGAGAACCTTAGAGAGTATGTTCCATCCATGTGACCAACCCACCCAGGAAAGGAGGTCTGTAAGTCAAATCTTTGGAATACAGGGTGGTTATAAAACTATGAATCTAGGAAAGGAGCTTAAGGACTTAGAAATAGAGGAGTTCAAATAACTATGCTCCAGATACAATGACTATGCATTGCTTGGTGGGACTATGAGGGATTGAAAAACATCATAAGAGATGTCATGGAACACACCATTGAATTGATCCTAGGTGACACAAGAAGCTTCAGGCATAAAAAACACCATTCGATCTGAAGATCAAGACCTCAGAAGGAGATGATGAAGTTGCTGGAGGAAAATATCATCATATAACCCCACATTATACCTAAATTCGAAAGGAGAATGGTCGGATTCACTTATGTGTGGATTTGACAAATATTAATCAAGCCTCCTTTAAATATCATTATCCACTGATGTCGATGAAGATTTTTCTGTAGAAAGTAGTTGGTTTGGGGATGTTTTATATTCTTCTGGATGCTTTATCCAGTTTTCACCATATTCGGATTCAGTTTTAGGTCATAAATGAATACCAACACAAAACAACTTTCACAACCTTTTGAAATAAATGCTTCTGAAATCCTAAAGCAGATTCAAGACTAGCTCTTTTAAAACATGTACCAAAAAAAAACTTCTATGAATGAAAAAAATTCTCTTTGTTTGGTTGTATATGCAAATGAAATCGCATCAAATTAAATACATTTCTACTTCCTTACTTTCAATTAATAATGAAAAAATTCAATGCTAACGAAAAGGAACACAAATAAAAAAAGAATCCAAACAAGAATGCATTCAAAATTTTTATGAGAACCAAAAGAATTCAAATGTGGGAAAACTTGTTCAATCAAGGACTCAAAATTGTAAAAGAGAAAGGAAATCAGTGTTTGAAAATCTTGAAAAATGAGTAGCAAGAATCAAAGATAAATGCCAAGTTGCAATTCCAAATGAACAAGACTTCAAAATAAGTTTTGAAATGATGATAATAGAAGTTTGAAAACCTTTGTGATGAGGATAAAACTACTGGTGATACATACTTTGACTAAAGGACCAAGTTATCCCAATTTAGTCATGCTCATTCCATAATGTTGAAGGACCTTAAAGCTCAAAAGAGGTAAGAAAATTTGGTGATCACAATTCTTTCAATTAAACAAAGTCATAACCAAGTTCAAAGGACTCTAATGCAAAGATCTGAGAGAAAAATATGAAAAAATAGAGGCACAATGAGCTCAAAGCTGGACCAGGAAGGAGATCAATGGTCTTGTAATATGGAAAAGAGAGTGTTGAATAGGGGTCAATGCTCCCTAGGGCCACTATGGGGGAGCGTTGATGCCTGGAAGTGTTTGAAAAACAAAAAAAAATTCTCAAATTCAACACAGTTAAGGAAGAGTTCAAATAACCATCATCAACATAAAAAAGATAAAAGGACAAACAAATTTCAAAAGGATAGAAACCTATGAAAAATAATTCCCTAGTGGAGTCACCAATTTTATGTTGCAGTGAATTCCCCCTTGGATAGGGTTTCCTTTGTTCCAAGACAAAAGGAAAACAAATGCTAACTAATTTCCATTTAAACCAATTTTAACAATCAAAATAGGAGGAAAGAGATGGTTGATGTACCTTTTTACAATGGTTGTCCTCGATGCTCCAACCTTTTACCTTGTTGACCAAGCTCCTAGGCGCAAGAATGGAAATGAAAGGAACAAGATAAATCTCCTTCTTCTACACTATATTGTTAGGTGAAAATTGATTTATCTATGATGACTTGACAATAATAAACATGCATGTAACAAGTGATACAAATCATGAAGGGAATAGGCCAATTTATGTATTAATAGAAACACATGGTGAAGCACTTACAATCCATCGTTGACATTGCAGTAGTTCCTCCAAGCTCTCCTATCCATCCCTCTCATGAATGTCTCAAGATCAAAATTATGATGCTCTGATGAATTCTTCTTACAAGATCAAAGGTTTGACACTCTGAAATCCTTTCTCTCCCCTCTAACCTTAGAATTCCCTCATTATATAGGAGTTGGATGCTTAACCACCATTGTTACATGGGAAAAACTCTCTATGGCCAAGGGTAACCACAAGAGACAGGTATGACTGCAGAAATCAACTCAATTCCAACATATGCTATATAGACTAATGTGCAATACAAGAAAGAGGCCTACCTCGATCCAACGTTTGATGATGTCCCACCATTGAGCACTTTGACCCAAAACTTTATACCTGCAAGAATTTCTCAAGAAACAAGAAGAGAAAGTATTTAGTGATGATATAAATGGGTTAGCACATCAGATAGCATAATCCATTAATAAACATTACAAACACGCCCATGGATAATAATCATATATTAGCAAGATACCAATTGGACGGAAAATGAGTATTTCTATTAATAATTGATCAGTAGAAGTGACAACATTACAGACTTCCGTGTCGGCATGGTTCGAAACCAAGAAACCAAGTTCCTTCCAATTGAGTCTCCACCACTTCAATCCTCCACCAAAGGCAAGCTCATAGGAAAGAGGCAATGAGGTCCTCTCAACAATAAGGAAGGAGCTTGGGGACTGAACATTGTTTTCAGACTTAAGGGACAAAGGGATGCACACTCAATATGAAGTAATTTCTCTAGAGTAACTTTGCTCTCAAAGTTGAATGCTTTCTCCTCTTTTCCATAGCTCGAAATTGTTCTCTTATAGCCTTCAGAATGCAACTGAAGGGTCGATTCAGAACGTTTCCAGTATATGGAATACCAAGGATCAGAGATCTCCTGTCGTGACATGGAAACCCGACCTCATTTTGTATTTTCTGGCACAAATCTTGATATACGCGAGCTGTAGTGGAGCAGCTAGCGTATACACATATTGTATAATTGATAGGGAGCGTATATGTGGAAAAATGTATATTTTTAGCTCTGGATTCATACAAAAGGGATGATAAGTCTTCATAGGGAAATGGAAAAAGGCCCTCTGTGCAAGATAGAAATGGTGAGGACAATATTGCTATAACAGATGCCCCCTAATGCGTGATATCAGAGGAGTATCTGCAATGGACGAAATACATTATAAATAACTCAGTAGTGGAGTGGTAGAGATCCAATTGGACGAACTTAATTTCTCATTACATTATGTACTGACTTTGCATACATGGCTGCCAAGAATACAATGCAGATCCATGTGGAAAATATACCAAACAAGTGTTCATGGCCATGAATAGGAAAATACAAATGAAGTTACATGCCAAAAGCTGTCATAGTCACGAACAAGGCCTAGTGAAACCAGTCTCAAAATCAATCTGAAGATATCTATATATCGCGGAGTACAATCTGATCTCTTGTGATCACTGAAGTCAAATAGGTACTGGTCCAATGAAAGAGAAGCAACAACTCAGGAAAGCTGCGGCCACATAGTGATGTCTTCAAGTTTTCTACACTATCCGCCAAGGGTGCAAGTCTTCATCATGTGAATAAATGAGTTGATGTCGAACACCGTGAGACATCGTTTGATTACCAGTCATTGAGGTATATTGTTAACAAACGCGAGATAACCTACCAATAATGAAAGTAGGTATCAAAGCACCGAGTACATTTCTACAAGTGTGAATAAAGGAGTCAGTGTTGAAAACTCAAGAAATCCATTGATCATGAGACATTGGTGTATTCCCATCTATCAATGGTGAGAGAGCCTACCACTAATGAATGCAAGCCTCAAGGTACTCATAAAACTCTAGGTCCCGTATCCAGAATAAATGAGCTGAAGTTGATGCAAAGAGAACCGTTGAACGAAGAGCATTGAGGCATCTCTCATAAGTTAGCACGAGGAGAAAAGAAGGAGCTTCATGATTTGGTGGAGATCGGACGAAGAACATGTTCACGAACCAACGACCTTGTGCGTCTTTTGCACGTGCCAAATGCAAGCGGTACACGAAAAATACCCTTTGAATAGCAGCCAATGATGAAAATTGCTGACAAAGGCAAGGAAACCACCAATAAGGATAATGGCATCCAAGACACTGCATGAATCCCAAAGTGTGAATAGATGTCTTGTCGTTGAACACAAGGGAAACCACCCAGTCAACGACCAATGATGAAATGTTGACCGCTGGGTTCAAGGTGACCTACCAATGATGAAAGTAGGGCGAGGGCGCATGATAAGACCAAAGTATCATGTGATTCTGAGACAAACTGAGGGTATGACCGACATGCAAAGTCAAGATTTCTGAGGACTGGCCGACACAGGTTCATAGACTTCCTTTGAGCAAGAGCATGATACATATGGTGAACTCCGACAGCATAGACTCAATGATGTGACAATTAGATGCAGGAGGCATCCATAATGTTCTCTATAGGGACTGGAAGAGTAAGCAGCCGGTAGAGAAAAATATGTAGAAGGATCAACTTTCTAAGGCCATGCTAAACCCAAAATTATGATGACACAAGGACTCAATAACTTTGTGCTCTATTGAAAGGCGACACGACTGCTGCCAATTACAATATAGTACTCCCTTCCCGCCCATCTTTTTTTGTTTTTTCAGAACAAATGAATGCTATGATACAGAGGAGGGAATGAGTGTCGCAAGTAAGGAAAAACTAGTTCCAACAGTGGAACATACCTACGCTCAATGCAAGGAAATGCATGCGGGAGATGGACACTCAGGGTGATGTTCCCTATAGGGTATAGGGTGTCAAATTGCGAAGGATATAAACAAGGATCTGCTTGGTTGAGGATGAAAACTGCTTAGGAAATGGTTTATAACACAAAGCGAGAACTGGCTAAAGGCTCAATACTGCAAGCAAGGGCATGAGATGCAATCACAACTTAATGCCAAAAAATGTCCCTTTTTATATCTTTTAGTCTACTTGGTGTGAAAAAGGGGTAAACTTGTGCCAAATAGAGGTCTTTTCAAATTCAATTTACGAGCGTGAAAAAGACAAGTTCACTCGACAATCTTTTCTATTTTTGATAGTGAGATGGAAAAGATCTTAACTAAGACTCATGATCTTTCAAAACCAATTTTAATGAGTGTGAAAGGGACAAATCACTCGGCGATATTTTCAGTATTTAGACGAGTCAGAAAAGAGATTAACTGAGACTCGTTTTTGGGAGTCTGTGGGTAATAAGGCCGCATGTGCATGAATGAGTGATGAGGCTCATTATAAAGTCATGTATCGAATTATAATGGACTCCCAGTCCTAAGGAAAAACTCAGCATGGGCACCAAATGACAAAAAGGTTCTAACTAGGGTACCCATGTTTGGTAAGTCTCTACCATTTATTAACGACACTATTAATAGCAGATGGAGGGTTATACATCACAATAAATGGGTCCATACCTAAGGCGTAAAAAGCGGTAGTCGAAGGATAATGCAAAATGAACGATGGAGTGGATACCTATCCTATATGCTAGGTCATGAAAATACCTACCTGAGGAGACGAATGACCAACCATGACGTTGAAATCCGCAAGAAAATTGAGTCGAAACTACAAAAACCAGCTTAAAACCATTCTTGAATTAGTCCATCAGGCAAAACAATAGCATAAAACTATATCAAGTGGGTAAAAATAACTTATAAATAGTAATAAAATCTAAAATTACTGTATCAATTTCATTTTTACCCAAATAGTGCAATTTGGACTAAAATACCTCCAGGATTCAAACGATGATTGCGGGAGAAATAGGCAACGAAATCATGAACCATCTGGATCAGGTAACTCTTCATCCCATCCTCTTCAAATGCAGTGGTTTACATTTTTTAATTAGGTTCTATTTTGTTAGTTTTTAAGGGCGCAAATTGGGTTTTTCGGTATACACGAGTTTCTTTGAATATGTCGCGTATACGACTAGATATACACCCATGTGTGAACCACAGGGGGCGTATATCAAGCCCTACCTGCGAATGTTTGTAAATAAACCGTGTATACGTGCGCAAATGGAAAAAAAGAAAGGTTTCTAACTCAAAAATGATTTTTTTTTGCAGGATGGTGTTGGAATGGAGAGAGCGAGAGCATGAGGAGGTAGATGCAGCAGTGGATCGAGATCTGGTGGCTCAAGTGGCTCTAAAAGATGTGGTTTGTACAAGTTTTGGGCTCTCAAAGGAATGAGGACCCAAGTGAGGTTGTTGGAAATGATGGTGGGATATTGCGATCCCGA
The DNA here is from genome assembly GCA_000966675.3 of Picea glauca. Taxonomy (NCBI): domain Eukaryota; kingdom Viridiplantae; phylum Streptophyta; class Pinopsida; order Pinales; family Pinaceae; genus Picea; species Picea glauca. Next base: position 29,974 of record JZKD02S1679916.1, on the reverse strand, counting down.
TAGTGAGAGATTTATCCTTGATGGACAACCATTAAGGATTGAAGTAGAGGACATATACTTCTTGACTGGACTTTCATGCTGAGGAGAGGTTGTGGACCTCAAGTCGCGCGGGGCAGGGAGTGGGATGAAGGTCAAGGAGTACATCAAGGCCCACTGTGTTGGAGGGACTCCCATGGTGGGAAGTAAAATCCCCATCTGGACTATAGGTAACCTCAGCCTGAAGATCATTGTGCTCGTGCTTACCAAGATCATAGGATCGGCCTCATTGCATCAAGCATCGAGACCACTTATGTTTTATGCATTGGAGTGTGCGAGGCCCACTGTCTACGATTGGTGTACCTCATTACTGACCAACATGAAAGGTCAGTTGACAAAGTGCAAGCAGGGGGGTAAGCGAAAATTTGGGTTTACCTCTATCCTTTGCAGCTTCTTTTTCGAGCGGTTTCTAGGTCTGGGACCTAGAGTAGAGATCCTTCCTAGAAGACCATGTGATCCAGCCATGGCACGGTGGATCGAAGTCATGACACGGTAGGGGGGAGGTAAGGTGGCGACACCCTACAATGATGATTTTTTCTTCTGGAGGAAAAGATAAATCATTGCTCTGGATGAATATTCCTATGCAGGAATCGATTTCAGAGGAGATCTTGATATGTCTCTTCCACCAGGAGCCGCCTACGGTGCCATAGGTAAAGTTTTTACATATTTCATTTTTTTGTATTTTTGTATTTAAGAGAACAAAAATATTTTTGGATGGTGTTTTAAATATTAACTTGATACTTCTTTGATCGCAAATGTGGGTCTGCGACGACCAGAGGGATTCATAGGAAATAGACAGAGGAACCGGGGAGATGAGGCGGCGGGAGGAGAAGCAAAGAGAGTCCTATAGAACGAGTAGGGAAACCTGTCTCGTTTGACACAGAGGATTCCTATGGTTCAGGTAGAGGATCTACCTGAAGCTATGCAGTGGCAGGTTGTCGGTGTACCTAGAGCATGGGTACGACTCTTCCTATGTCTTGAAAACACCATGGTTTTTTATCAAGACACTCATCCGGTGCCACAGGCGTAGATGTCATGGGACATGTATATCGGTTGTATATGTATTTTGAGGGTTTTAGCCACAATTTTGTAATATAAACACCATATTTTTTTGAAATATATAAAGAGGGATCTTCGACTTTACTCATATCTTACAATGTGTACATTTATTTAATGGTTTTCTTTGCTTTATTAATGTGACAAATGACAATCTAAAACATAATTAGTATAGGCATCAGATACATGATTAGAACTTCTAGGAATGTGAAAATATGTAATAAAATCAAATTGTCGTTCTAAAAGACGTACCCGTAGGAATCGATGGAGTAACATAGGATCACGCACACAATAATGGTTTTTCAAATAACATACTACTAACTGAGAATCCAGGCGAACCTCTAGAGAGAGAATACCATGTGAGATAGCATCGCGCAAAAGTTCTATGACGGCGCTATATTCAGCCAGATTATTCGTGGATGGCCCTAGGCATACAACACCTGAAGACACCAGTAGACCCTCGGGCGAGTAAATCATCCAAGAGGCGGAAGCCAAGTTCCATGTATGATGAATGGCTCTGTCTACGAATCCTAGGTAGACCAAAGACTCCGTTGACATCTGCCAACCAAAAGGAAAAACTCGATAAGAAAGCCAAAGACAAAAAGAAAAGGGGAAAAAGATGTATATACACTAAATTTACATTAGTATACAAAGGGTTTTGCGAAATCCTAGGGCTCAAGAATAATACCTTTTCAAGTAGAGCCCATTTCTGGGCTCGACCAATTTATTCCCTTCACAATCTTCCAACTCGTAGGCTCCTTTTTCTAGAACACGTCGCACGATATAAGGATCGTGCCACATGGGTTTAAACTTGCCTACCCCTAACGGTTCTTTGGCTTGTTCATACAAGAGGACCAAGTCACCCTCAGCATACAACCAGGGACAAACAGACTTGTCATACTGAACCTAGACACGTTTCTTGTTTTCCTCGATAGCCATAAAGGCGTCCCGACACTGCTCGTCAAGACTCTCTAGGTGCACAAGGCGTCGCTCTAAATCTGAAGTGTCAGGTAGGAGCTCGAATACAAACTTGAGTGAATGCATTTCACATTCAACAGGAAGTATTGACTCCACACCGTGTACTAACTGAAAAGGGGAAAAAATGGTGGCAGTCTTGACCGAGGTTCGGTATGCCCAAAGCATAGGATATAGCATGATGTGCCAATCAGAATTACTCTGACTGACAGTTTTTTGCAAGATGGTCTTGAGAGACTTGTTGACAACCTCTACTTTCACACTTCCCTAGGGGTAATAAGGAGATGATTTCCCATGTCTAAACCCTAGCTTAGATGCTAGTTCTACCATCATTTCATTCTGAAAGTGACTGCCATGATCTATTACAATCTTACTCAGGATACCGAACCAGGCGATAATTTGGTTGAACATGAAGAAGGCTACAGTCTGCCCATTGGATTTTAAGGTAGGCATGGCTTTGGCCCACTTGGTAAAGTAGTCGACAGCCACGATAATGTGTTGATTCCCCCCAGCCAAAGTTGGGTTGCAATCGATGAAATCTACCACCCACTTGGTGAAGGGACCGATGGTAATGACTGGGTGAAGAGGAGCTGGGTGCGAGTGCATTTTTCAAGTGAACACCTGGCAGGGGTGACACTTCTTAACCGCTTCAATGCAATATTTAAATATGGTGGGCTAGAAGTAATTGGCTTGCAGGATTTTTTCGGTTGTCGCAAGCCCAGATAGATAACCACCACAAGCCCCTTTGTGGCAATCATTTAGGACTGACTCAACTTCCTCGTGAGTTAAGCAACGATGTAAGATAATATCTATTCCTCAGTGATACAAAGTGTCACCGACGATGGTATATTTTTTGGCTTGGTATCTAATACGTCGTCGATCATCTCGCGAGAGATGCTGAGCAAACTTCAAGGTTTGAAGATATAAAACAATGTCTCCATACCAGGGGTCGGACGATGAGACAAGGAAGATGTGTTTGTCTACAAACAAATCGACATGGATAACATCCTCATCTAATCATGGAAAATTGGATATTAACTCTGCAAAAACTAGTGATTTCTTGGACTTGGCCGAAGCAAAGTAGAGATCAAATTCTTATAAGATGAAAATCCATTTATTATATTCCCCGCCTATGATACGTCTAGTAAGGACGTATTGAAATGGATTGACATCGGCAACCACAATAGTCTTGCAAATCAATATATAGTGTCGTAAACGTTGGACTACATGAACGGCAGCCAAAACTAGCTTTTCAACGTGGGAGTAATTAAGCTCAAGACCAACTAAATTTCGACTAAGATAGTAGATGACGTGCTCATGGAGCTCATCATCCTCCTAAACTAGAACCATACCAATTGTTTCTTCAGACGCGAAAATATACAAAAAGTAATCTCTACTGTAATCAGAAGATTTCAGCAAAGGGGACGATATCAAGGCTTTCTTTAAAGCATCGAAAGACTCCTGGGCTCACTCATCCCAGATAAAAGCACTGTATTTCTTCAATAGGAGCATGAAACCCTTAGTGATATTGGCATAATTCACTATGAACTAACGCAGAAAGTTAGCTTTCCCCTGTAAACCTTGAATTTGTCAAATCATGCGCGGGGGAGGCAACTAAAGTATTGCCTCAACCTTAAGAGGATCTACCATGATCCTAGTCTCGGACACTAAGAATCTTAAGATATGGCCAGACCTAATGCAAAAGATGCATTTGTGAGGGTTTAATCGGATTCTATAGTAACGACATCTTTCAAAAACCAGCTAAAGGTGCTTAACATGATCCACTCTCTTGCAAGAGTGAGCAGCAAGATCATAGAGGTAAGCTTCGACTATGTTCTTGAGATCGTGAAAATCAAAATTCATGGCACGTTGGAAGGTCCCTCCGGCATTTTTCAGGCCAAAAGGCATTTTCCAGTATGCAAAAGTATCCCAAGGACATATAAATTCCATCTTGTGTTGGTCCTTAGGTTTGATCTGGATTTGGTTATATCCTAAAAAATCCGTCCATAAAAGAAAATATTTCACTTCCCGCACACTCATCGATAATCTAATCAATGAAAGGTGTGGGAAAGTTATCTTTAGGGCAAGCCTTGTTCTGGTCGTGAAAGTCCATACACACACGGATGGTTCCTTGCTTTTTATTTACAGGAACGGGGTTGTATACCCATTCGGTCAAGGGAACCGGGTAGATGAAACCAACATTAAGTAGCTTCTCCACCTCTGCCTTAATAGCGGGGGCCTTCCTAGGATTAATGGACCTAAGACGTTTTCGAACAAGTTTATCATCTAGATAAGGCCTAATCTCATGTTCGACAATACGAGGGTCGATCTCTGGCATCTCTTCATATGACCAAGAGAATACATCTCGAAATTCTTTGAAGAGGTTGGTGTAGATCAGAATCTCTTATGGTGAACAATCCGCACCTATATTTACATTCTCAATCTTGCCAGGGGTACGAGAGATATCGATAGAGACGGTAGGAGAAATACTCTCCATATTTCCTTTGGCATAAATATCGTGCGTATCAAGTGGAACTATGGCATGACCGACTATCTCACTCAAGGTAGACCGAAAATCATCTTGCTCGATTCTTTCAAGACTTGGGAGAAAATAAGATCGATGATGCATACCATCCCAAGGTCTCTCGGAAACATTCATGGCCTCAAGGATGGCTTTGTCCAAAGGCAAAGTCTCATCTAAGAAATCATGTGAACAAGATAATGAGGTGGCTCATACAGGCCTAAGAACGGGATCCTCCTCATCCGTCTGCAAGGTAACAGAATTGGGATTGGCGAAAGAGTCAAGAATAGCTTGATACACAATCTCCACTAATAATAGTGTCATAGCCATGCCAACATGAGACTGACCTTCACTTGACGAAGTCGAAGAAGGTAGGGTCCATGGATCACTAAGATAGGGAAGTGCGGAAAGGAATGGACCTCCCCACTAAAGCAGGCCTACAAGACATGGCGTAAACATGGTGAATCAGTGATGAGAAGTTGAAAGTACCCAGGAGAGAAGAATACATTCTGACACCAATATTCTCAGTTGTCGGCTAAGAATTATCAATCACCGGGATCGACGGTCCAACAAATGCGTTCGGACTAGAGTACACAAAGGATAATTGGTCAAACGTCACAATCTCCCCCTGATGAGGAAAACAAAGTGTGTAGAAAATGGATGATACGACATTGACCATAGCATAGGTCCAATTGTGACCTAGTAACAAGTTATAATCGAGAGGTGCATCAACTACCTCTACTTCCACCTCTACCGTCTTCCCACCTAACTAGACCGAAAAGGCAGGGAGAATACCATGAGGGAGGAAGGAATGACTGTCAAATGCAGTCAACATGTTCGACAACTTGGAAAGGGTCAGAGAGCCGATAGCTTTCCAGCATACCAAGGACATCACGCAAGTGGCAACACCTTCATCAACAACCGCTCATTTGATAGTATATTTAGAATACTCCACGTGGATTTGTAAAGCCACATGGTAGGGTAAGAGAGGCTTCACATCCGTGACATCAAACTTGATAAATTTTGAGCCATTAGGTTCTAGAGATCCTAATGCAGAGAGTAAGGCATTCCTCTGTGATGGACACGTATAGAGTACCTCCAAAGCCAACATCGTGCAAGGGGTTTGGCCCAGATCTTCAACAATAGAGTAATTTTGGGCGACTTTAGCATTAGGGTTGTGGGTAGAGCGCTTGAGTACTCCTTTCGGAATACAAGGCGGTGGATCTGGTTTCTTGATCTGTAAGTTCGTCTCTGGGTGTGGAGGAGGAGCTTCAAGGCTGGTACTAGATTTTGAAGAGCCGTAATCTCGAGAGCGGGTGGTTATATCAATTTTTGCGTCGACCATATTGATACAAACACGATCACCATCTTGCGGTGGTGGGTTTTGACTTCCACCGGGCACATTTCTAGCGTTCGAATAACTCAAGGCTAAGTTTTGGTTGTGTGGGAATGGACTCGTCAACACAACGGACGGTAGATTTAAAAGCCTCGCAGCCTCCACAAGTTTGGGGAATAAGTGTGTAAGGTTTTCATTAGTACAAAATTTACAAGGAAACTTCACCTTACGCTTCTCTTTCTTGCCCTCTCCAGCATTATCATTATGTTTCCCATTATTATCTTTGTCCTTGGGTTTATTATTATTCTTCCCACCCTTATGATTATTTCGACCTTTCCTTTTATTCCCATGTGATTCCTGGTCACCATTTGGGTTTTTCGACGATTGCACGGAATGTACATCCGCCGACTTTATGGGTTTGGAGGATCCAGACGAAGCTGGTCCTCCGGCAGAATTTGTTGCCGAATCTGTGGACTTTACATTGGAAGACCCTACAATTCCATGGGAATGAGGCTCGAGATTCTGTCTAGGATTGTGATTTGACCGCGGTGTGTCAGGAAGAAGGTGGTATAACATCCTAGACTGAGAATATATCATATCAAGTTGTTGGGCTCTAAAGATAGCTTCTTCCTTGCTAAAGACCCCAGAAGTAGCAATGTCCTTTTAAATAGGAGCATGCAAAGACTTTAGGAACCATTCTAAATGAAATGCCGAGGGTATAGGAGTCTTGACCAACCGCCTTTTCCTATGCCATTCCTAGATATGGTCCGAGATGTGAGTGTCGGTACCCTGGCGTAAAGTTGACAAAAGTTCAAGGCCAACATCATAACGAATGGGTAGTTGAAAGTGATTGAGAAAGGCTAGCATCAACTGATGAAATGATCCATATGTCCCCCTAGTTAGCTCAATGTACCATTGTGATGCAACTCCAATTAGAGTGAGCTGAAACAATCATAATCTAATAGAATCATGATTCAGAGAATTCGATGAGCACCAAAGGTGAAAAGTAGTGACGTGATCACCAGGGTCCTCACCATTCTTACCTTAAAACTTTGGAATGCCTGACGAAAGTTTGGTAGGGATAGGGGGGCATGTGGGATCATGACTCACCGGGTCATTCATTAGTTTAGACAAATCTGGCAGATTAAGCGTGTCCAGAAAGGGAATACGGGGTTGCGACACCTGACCCCATCCTCCTGCGAAAGATTGTGCATTGGGAACTGCATTCCATCTAGGATTCTGGCAAGGACCAAAAACTTGTCCAGAATTATAATATCCTCCTCTGGGTTGATTCGTAAAAGATGGATTGGGCATCATTCCAGCAGGAATGTTCTGATAAGGGTTATGAAAATTGCCCCCAGTTGGATTAGATAAAGCTGAGGGTTGTTAAAATTTCCCCCAACTGGATTATATCTAGGTTGGGGGGTTCCCAAAGTGTAAGACTGACCTCCTCTAGGTTGGAATCCGGAGGATTGAAGTGGATTCGTCATGCCAAAAGTATTAGTTGGAATCGGCACCGAGGGGATAGGGATATAGGGTGGAACTTGTCCGCCATCTGGGTTGTTCCATCCAGTCGTAGAAGGATTAGAAATGGGGTTAAGAATATGGACACTTCCTACATTAGGATTTTCTTGGGGAATATGAGACCCACCAAACAAGAAGGGAGTGTAAGGAGGTGTAGTGCCCCCAAGTCCAAGGACAACATTATGGCCAACAGCTAGGATGGCAATTGAAAACTGCAAAGTGAAGTTAGGCATACCATAAGAAAATGGACTAGAAGCCATGGGGATGGTATGAACATTGTAACTCAGCGAGTGGCCAAAACCCCCAAAAGGGTTTGAGGCAAGAGATGAATCATTAACTACAAGTCGAGCCATAGTACCAGTATAATCCTCTAGCACTACAATGGTAGCGGCTCCAAGTGTTGAAGGGGTGCCATTAACTATAGTAGGATTGGGAGTCGAAGAACTCCCAGTGTTCTAAAGACTAGACTCGGTACTCATCCTTGTGGGACAACAAGTCTGGAAAGTGGATGTGTGTGTACCACTCATGATAACTCTACGCCTTTTAGAAGGAAAGAACTCAAAAACTAGTGGTAACTGTAACAACCGACAGGACCTGCGAGGAAGCTGGTCTGACTCCACGACGACTTATGACTCCAACAAATAAAAATATATCTTAAGGCCAACTAGTAGTCAAAGAGAATACCAAAAAGTCAAATGGCCAATATGCATGCAAATGGGCTAAAGTGGTTGAGTGACCTCCCTTGCTAAAGAAGGTATGTCTCGTCCAGGAGGGACTTGAGACTCCCCGCTAAAGTTTGGAGGTAATAGAATCAGTTATAAGGGTCCTTGTAGGCTTAACAACCAGTCGGTCTGATCCCCCCAGAGAGGTAATCCTCCATAAAGGTTGTGTGTTGTCCGACCCCTATCTGACTCAGGGTACAAGTAGAATAACCCCTGCAAGTAACCTATGAGATACCTAAGTCAAGAAACTAATAAATCACTGTATAACTGATGCATAGGTGAGCAGTCATAAGTCCGAATCACCATATGGGCAGGGTAAAAAATCCTGAAACCTTGAAAGCACCGCCTCTCATAGAGGTATGAGCACTAGCAAGATCCCCATATATGAATAAATCCACAGAAATATCTCTGACGCTAGGTGAGTATCCAGGGGTTATCCATTCAACTAACTTCGCACGACCTCGTGATTAACTTTGGTGTGAGAGGAGCCTCCTGATCTTACCGATTATACAATGGACTTCTCAACTCCTTGTCTCAGACACATATGTTGATTTAATTGCCCTGGATAAGTTTACTCACAAAATCCTATTCCAAGGCACTAAATCCTAGGCTAGTTTGTGCACCCTAAAAAATAGAATCGTGACAAATCAATTTTAGTTTAAAGTGTAAATTTTATTGGTCATGGTTACTCAAAAAGGTATGGAAGTGAAACTCGTGATGTTATGACTCTGCAAGAAAATAAATATGAATATAATCTAAATTCTATCTTTAACTTTTCAATGAATGATATGCTAATAAGAATAGTGCAATCTTCAATTTCAATTCTGCAATTCAGAAGTAAAATGCAGTCTTTCACTAAATGCGCTAAGATAATGATAAAGATTCAAAGACAAAAATGCCAACCAATGCAAAAATGTCTATTTTTTTTTTGTATTTTCAATATACTAAAAAAAGAAAATACATGGACTGATGAGCAACCTGATATATAAATTCTACTGTGTATAAAAACAATAACTCGAGAAGAATACCAAGCAACCAAGCAAACAACCCAGAGACCGAAGACAAATAAAAAATGGAAAACAAAGAGAAAGACTCCGCCCAAAAATTCGACTCCAAACAGGTTTCCTGTCATCCCAGATAATCTCAGCAGGCACTACAGATACCTAAGAAGGCTCAACAATCCTCAAATCCTACCCAACAATCACTAAACCAGGCAAACAAGCAAGGGGAAGTGGTATACACGACTGTTCATGAGAACAAAGCATTTATATGCTTCTTGCAGTGAGACAACAAGCGCGTATACGCGACTGTCAAGGCAAAAAGGGCGTATATGTTTTAAAACAAGGCCAGGAAAGGGTAAAAGGATGAAAAATCAGACCCAGAGTGAACATAATCTATCTAGTGGTGATACGACAAGAAACACAAAGGAAAAAGAGCAATGTAAGAAGAAAAAGTACTTCAACCCTTAGAAGGAAGATCTCTCCCCAGTGGAGTCGTCATTTTTCTTACAAGGGAAAAACTCTCTATGGCCAAGAGTAAACCACAACAAACAGGTATAACTGTAGAAATCAACTCAATTCCAACATATGATATATAGACTAATGTGCAATACAAGAAAGAGGCCTACCTCGATCCAACGTTTGATGATGTCCCACTGTTGAGCACTTTGACCCAAAGCTTTATACCTGCAAGAAGTTCTCAACAAACAAGCAGAGCAAGTATGTAGTGATGATATAAAAGGGTTATCACATTAGATAGCATAATCCATTAATAAACATTACAAACATGCCCATGGATAATAATCATATATTTGCAAGATACCAATAGGACAAGAAAGGAGTATTTCTATTAATAATTGATCAATAGAAGTGACAACATTACAGACTTCCGTGTCGGCACAGTTCGAAACCAAGAAACCAAGTTCCTTCCAACTGGGTCTCCACCACTTCAATCGTCCACCAAAGGCAAGCTCATAGGAAAGAGGCAATGAGGTCCTCTCAACAATGAGGAAAGAGCTTGGGGGTTGAACACTGTGTTCAGACTTGAGGGACAAAGGGATGCAGACTCAATATGAAGTAATTTTTCCAAAGTAACTTTGCTCTCAAAGTTGAATGTTTTCTCCTCTTTTCCATAGCTCGAAATTGTGCTCTTATAACCTTCAGAATGCAACTGAAGGGTCGAGTCAGAACGTTTCCAGTATATGGAAGGCCAAGGATCAGAGATCTCCTATTGTGACATGGAAACCCGACCTCATTTTGTATTTTCTGGCACAAATCCCATATACACGAGCTGTAGTGGAGAAGCTAGTGTATACACATCTTGTATAACTAATAGGGAGCGTATATGTGGGAAAATGTATATTTTTAGCTCTGGATTCATCAAAAAGGGATGATAAGTCTGTATAGGGAAATGGAAAAAGGCCCTTTGTGCAAGATAGCAATGGTGAGGCAAATATTGCTATAACAACCATGGAGAAGATCACTCACTAGATCCACTAAAATGGGATCTCCAAGATTTTTAGGGAGAAAATATCTCTCAAGATCCATCGAATTAGGATATTAAGTTGAGAAAATATCTCAACCATCCATGATGCTCTCAAATTCTCCTTGACAAACACTCCCTCACTTAAGTGTGACAAATAGATGTGTAACAATAAGCTAAAGTAGAATCAAACAGTAAGAGTTTTCAAAGAAGCAAAAGTAACCACTAGAGAAAGTAAGAAAAAGAGGACTAAAACTAGTAGGATCAATATTAAACCTCCTCAAACAACATAGTCCTCGATTGACTTGACTAAGGACCCCTCACTACCACAACTAACTCCCATAGTCCAAGAATCATAGTAATAGTTGATTTAGAAACAACTGACCAAATAATAGGAACAACAACATTTGTAGAGCAACAAAAAAAACAAAACTAGTTGAAAGAGTAATAGAGATAGTCGACCAAGTAGCAGGGATAGTGAATTAAACAATAGGACTAGCAAAGTGAGCATCAATAGTCACTGGAGAAATAACCCTCGCAATAGTTAAACCAATAAAAACAACAAGAGAATAATTCAACCACCAGGTTGACCCACCATGACCAACCCGTAGAGCAACTAATGATAGCACCAATAACCACCAGACACTCACCTAGTGTGTCCAAAAGGAAGGACTATGCAAAAGAAAGGAAAAAAAAGGAGAAAGCACCAAAGGTCTTCACAAAATTTTGATACGGATTATTTTTGGCACGAAATGAGAGCAGAGATATAATAAATAAATGTACAGAGATATCTTAGGTATCTAATAATATAACAGAAAAATATCAGAGATATAAACATAGAGATACATTAAAACACAATTTCTATTAATGAGTGAAATGTACAGAGTGAAAGACTCGCTAGAATGATGGAAACTTATCTCTGAGAAGAGATGTGATGGATATGCTCATTCACAAGAAGATGATTGTTATAATGAGGCTCCAAAGGCCTTTTTAACATAAGGAAAATCCAAAACCCTAACCTCAGAAGATGAAAAGACAAAAGGTTTGTGGGCCTCGATGGGGGTAGTTGATACGTCAACTTCTTGGGGGCGTAAATTTTTCATACGATCTTTGTTTGGGGCGCTCGATACACTGTTGGAAATTTTTATCTGAGAAGAACAGATTCTTACTAGCCAAGGCCAATGTAATAGGCAGTCTCCTAGGCCCGAAATCCCCAAAAAACATTGTTTAGGGCCTCAAAACGGCCCCAAAAGTTTGGGATCCAAAAAAATGTTGAAAAATTGTCGAGGTGGACAACTCTATTTTGAGCCAGTGAAATAGGTGGGTGGCCACCGATATACATCTGGATCAATCCTCCCCCCTTAGGAAGCAATGGTCCCCATTGCGTCATGTTCCCAGGGAAGCTTTTGTTGAATCTTGGTGAGTTGCTTTCCTTGCTGGAGAAGTTGTGTTGCTTAGCTTGTTGAAGGCTGTCGTGAGCCTATTGTTGGTGGGGTTGAATATGTTCAACCATCTTGTTGCATCTTGGCTTGACTTGGAAGTGTGTAGGCACCATCGTAGGTGAAGAAACAATATCTTATTTCTCTTTTGCAATCTGCTTCTGCTAGATAAAAAGGTCTTGGGCCAAGGCTACAGTGGTTGCAGTGTCCTTCTATTCACCTTTTGAATAGATTGTGAAGAGGCTAAATTTTGCAGTATGAGAGATTACCTCGTGGCACTATTTGGGTGGTATAGTAGTCAGAACTACCTCTGGTATCTTGTAGATATGACCCCCCAGAGTAATAATGACACTACGGGGTCGAGACTCATAAACAACATGACGTTTCCACATATATGGCTGGCCCAAAAGAACATCCCAAACATCCAGAGGGGAAACATCACACAATACCTCATCCTTGAAGGGCTTGATGTTGTAGGACAAGCGACACTGCTAGCTAACACGGAGATCTCGTCCCTGGCGAAGCCACCTGATGTTGTATGGATGTGGGTGTGGTGTTTTCGACAATCCCAACTATTTAATGACCTCTGCTGGTATGAGGTTCTTCTGGATTCCACTATCCAAAATAAAATGTAGTGGGGTTCCCTTCACTAACATCTGTGAATGAAAGAGGCGCTCCCCCTCTTCAGGATCCGTTGGTTCTTCTGGTTGAATTGTTGTGGTTGCGACGGTGGCAGTGGGATCTGCATTGATGATATGTCTCCTTCCATTATTTTTTGAATAATATTTTGAATCTGGGTTTGTCTCTTTTTCTTTGATCTCATCCACCAATGACTGTTTTGAGTGACAGTCATTGGTGTTGTGCGAGGGGATTTTGTGGAAATCGCACCACTTTCTAGTGTCATTCTTCTTCTTTCCCTTACCCTTCTTTTCCTGTGGGTTGGACTGTTTTTTGGGAGGTTGCTTGTTAGGGTCATCTTTATCATACTTTGGTTGTTGTGTATTTGTAGACCCGAACTCTCGTTTGTTCCGGTTCCTAAATTTCTACTCAATTTTCACAGCATATCGATAGGCAACTCCAAGTGATGAGATGTCCAAAAAATCCATTTCGGTTTGGATGTACCGATGCAGAACCCCATGGTATTTCATAACTAGATATCGCTCGGAGTCATTGATACCTAGCTTTGTGCACAAGGTCTGGAAATTATTTGTTAACTCTAGCACTGCTTGGCCCCTCTCTTGCCGTAGTGTGTTCCATCTCATGTACTGGTCATCATAGTTACCAACAGGGTAATATTGTTCCTTGACCACATCCAAAAAAAATCCCAAGTGGGATCGACCCCATATATTCAAGACTCCTCTGTGGATCTTTGGTCCGAGTAAGTTTCCCACCAATTTTTGACATGGAGGAGAGCCTTAAGGAGTGCAAAGGTGATCTTTTTCCTGTCGGAAAAATTGTGAACAGAGAAGTAACCTTCTAGCAGATTTAACCATTTTTCTAGGTCATCTGCATCTATCTGACCTTCAAATATGGGAATATAAAAATTAACATGTACCTTGAAAGGATAGGTGCCTCCAAAGTGGCCTCTTGATGAAGACGTGCCTACTATTATCGACAGGCATTGAAGGATGTGGGAAAAATTCTCCATCATTCTATCCCTCTGTCACATGAGAGATTGCTCAAGCAACAAATTAATAGAATCTTCTTCTCCATCATTTTTCTTTTCTTCCTCCATGGAGGGTTTCTTGGGCGTGTGAGAGCGATTGTTCTTAACATAGACAAGCTCGAGACCCAACTTGTTATACTCGGACCTCGTCGGGGACATGCACTGAAAAACGATCAAGCTCAACATGCTTTGATACCACTGATATGGATTATTTTCGGCATGAAATTAGAGCGGAGATATAATAAAGAAATGTACAGAGATATCTCAGATATCCAATAATATAACAAAAAAATATCAGAGATATAAACACAAACATATAGTAATACACAATTTATATTAATGAGCGAAATGTACAGACTGTAAAATTACAGTGGAAGACTTGCTAGAATGGTGGCAGCTTATCTCTGAGAAGAGATGTGATGGTACACTCATTCACAAGAATATGATTTTTACAATGAATCTCCAAAGGCCTTTTTAACATAAGGAAAATCCAAAATCCTAACCCCGGAAGATGAAAATCCAAAAGGTTTGCAAACCTTGATGGGGGTAGTTGATACGTCAACTTCCCGGGGGCGTAACTTTTGCATACGATCTTCATTTGGGGTGCTTGATACACCGTTGGAAAGGTATAGCCAAAACGAACACATCCAACTCACTTTTCTTGGCCTTGAAATCCCCAAAAAACTTCATTTAGGGCCTCAAAATGGCCCCAGAAGTTTGGGACCCGAAAAACTATCAAAACACTGTTGAGGTTGACAATTCTATTTTGAGCTAGTGGAATACATGGGTGGCCACCGATATCCATATGGATCACCTTTCGACCATATGGATATTGGGAGGAAAGAACAATAGTTTCCTTCAACTCAAAGGACACCTCTAACTCAAAGATACAATAATTGTATCAAACAATCAACAAGGAAAGATTTAAATGATGGAAAATGTCTTCAAAGGAAACCAAGAAATAAAGAAACTGCAAATTGCAAGAAGACCATGTCTGGTAAGTCTGCAAAACAAATATAGAAGATAATTTGGGATTTAGCCTAGTCGACCCATCAGTAAACTACCTCGATTGTATTGAATACCTCTTTAATGACCTAGTTGATCACCAAAAATAATTGTTAGAAGAAAATCAAAGGTTAAAGATCGGTTAGACAAGGGTGACCTTGAATAAGGAACACTAAAAGTACATAGATATGAAGGCATATTTGGAAGAATATAGTGATCATGCTTCTAACAGTCAGAGGAATACAACAACATATGCTCAAAGTTGTGATGCCTTGACAAAATAACTTCATGAAGAATGTAAAAGTAAAGCAGACTTACTAGCTCAAGAACAATAGTGGTTCCAAAAAGGGACAAATGCACAACTAGAGGTTGCCAATGCCACAAAACACATTTCTGATGCATATAGAAAAATCCAATGGATGCAACAAAAATAGAAACCTAATCTACCTATCAATGAAGAAATTAATCATCACTACAAACCAAGCATTAGAATATTGGCGATATTTTGAAAGCAGACTACAACAAATAGTGGTGCACATTTGCAGGACTTGTACAGAAGTTTCTAAGGAAGCTCCCACATAGCACACGCCACTAGAATATCCCCTAAGGACAAGATTTAAATTGTTTATCCCTACTATATCAACCAACTATCCTGCACCACTTGAAGAATCAACACAAATAACCAACATCCAATTGGAGGGTCCCTAAACATATTTGTGTAATTTTTCTAGGGATATAATTTTGAAATTTTGTATGCTTCCAAACTCCCCAATCTCTAGGATGAAGAAGGCTTTTAGGTGGGGGAGATGTTGGAGGGACTAGTTGACTAGTCGAATTGGCTAGTAAGTTGACCAAATGTAATGAGTCGGTCAATTGTGAAGATAATTCGACTAGATAGTCGGGTTGGTCAACTTATGGGATGGGTCAATCAACCAAGGTAGTTATGACAGTTGCAACTACCTGCCACTAGTACACATGTATAAATAGGCATGAATCCATGAAGTAATTGATGGTTATCGATTTGATATAACAAAAGACTACTTGTTTTTTGTTACTCTACTTATTTTCTCCTCTTCCTCCTCCTATGTTTGCATGCTTATATATTACTTACAAAATACTTGTTGAATATTATAGTTGTGAAAATTACATTACTAGTAACTTATATTCTGCAATCCCATAGATTACAAGGGCTCATGGTCTCTCAATATTTATTTGAGGAGTTGTTTGGGAGGAGAGTTGTCCCCCAAAATTTGTTGGCCATTTCTATTGTTGTTTTCTAGTTTCTACTAGTTGGAGCTAGTCTATGGTTGACTTATCTTTTTAAAAGTCAAATTTCAACAAGCTACTTTCGGCGATTTCTCTAAATATTATTTCGATTCCTAGTACATATAATTATTTAGGTTACCTACAAATTTATAAATTGTAGTGTAATAATTCCTATACTAGATGTTGGTAATATTGCTTATCAAAAGGTGATTTTGTTGGTTAATATTGATGTATTGTATTGTATTGTTGGTTGTAACTTAGTATTTAAATGTTCTTTTATGTAAATAGTATTGGAGGGATTTTCCCATGGTATGAAAGCTATGGCTCTAACTCTTATGAATATGGGCTTTCCCAAGTAGGAAACCACTAAAAATATAGATTTGAAAATAGGTTTGAAAAAAATATCTCCTTTCCCTTAGAAAGGTCTTGTCTTAGGCCACACCCATGAATTGAATTTGCATTGTAATTCAACTTATACCCTAAATGAGTTATCTAGTGTAGTAATTCAATAAATATTTTGTTCTAGTTGAATCAAGGACCAAATGAAGGGGAAAATGATTTAATGATGGTTTGGGGTCTTAGGTAACTTTTTGGTTAAATAAAATTGTTGTAATATTTAAATTTTAGCTCAAGTTTAACATGTTAGAAA